>QPEY01002125.1:25250-36111 GCA_014706445.1 Hydra viridissima | reverse complement strand
TATGTATGTATGTATGTATGTATGTATGTATGTATGTATGTATGTATGTATGTATGTATGTATGTATGTATGTATGTATGTATGTATGTATGTATGTATAACTAGTTATTTAATATTAAACAATATAAAAGAAAAAGGTATGCCATGCAAAACAACAATATTTATAAAAGTTTTTTTTTTTTAAAGATATATACTGATAAGTTATTAAATATCATTTACTTTTACTTACAGTATTTTATTTATCAAGTATTTATCAGTAGTTATTAGTAGTTATCAAATATTACTAATTGTCTTTTCTTACCTTTTCTTATTTTTAAAAGAAAAGGTAAGAAAAGATAATTAGTAATATTTGATAACTACTGATAACTACTGATAAGTTTTTAAATAAACTTTTTCAATATTTTTGTTTTTTTTGCTTGGCATGTATATTTGTGTATATATACATGTGTGTGTATTTTATATATATATGTTTATATATATATATATATATAAACATATATGTAATATATATATATAAGTTATATATACTTTATGCACTATATGTTTGTGCTATGGACAGTTTTCCATAACGTTATTTTCTAGTTTAAGTATGACATGGAAGTTGGAGCAATTTATTACAATGCCCTTCCTGACATTGACTTGTTTTGCAGATCAGAACTGAGTTTTTTTTATTATGATACTACCTGTAGGTAGTTTACCATCAAAGGCTTACTAGCTCCTGACATTACCCACAATTAAATTGGGAGTTTTAATGCAGAGTTTTTGTTCTTCTAAGAAAGTTGTCTTTACTATGGCTAAAGAGCCTTGCCTGTCCTAATATATGATCAGTTTAACATCATGTTATATTTACATAATCTGCTGATTTTACGCCTGTAGATCTAACCTTACTTCAATCCAGATAGAAAAAAAAGTAAATAAGAAAAGTATTTTTACACTAACCTAGTTAAGCTAAGAAAATATAGTGATAATATAAAAGATATTTTACTATTATAAAATAACACTTGTTGTTTATGTAACTCTTGTATTCCTTATCTTTGACATGTTAGCAAATTTACATTTTTTTAAAATTTAGTGCTCTTAAAAAGTTATTATAATAAGTAATTTATAACAAATGAAAAATACTTTTTTTTTAGATTAACAGCAGTTTTAATACATTTTAGTTTACACGAGTTTATTGCTGCAGCTAAGTTTCTTCATTTCAGTTCGCAGTGATCTTTTTTTTGAAGTCTTTCCTTGCAACTTTCTGTTTTTCACGTTTATCTTTTGCAAATGAAAATGTTTGAACTCATACAAACCAACTGATAATCTGCTCAAGTACATTTGTTTTGATTTTGTTTGTAACAGAAGTGTCAGTTGACATACAAAAATTGTTAAAATTAGATATAACTGTTATATTTGTAAGAATTTCTTTTACGAAATCATTTGCAGAAAACACTGATAAAGGGTTGAAGTTTTTTTTCTAAATAATAATTCATATTGTACAAATATATCAATAATTTTAGAATTCAATTTCCATAAACCATCTCTATCACGAGCATTGATGAGTGTTTGTATAGTGACAAATTTTACTTCACATGCTAGAAGTAAAGAACAGCATTGAGTGCTATAAAAAAAATAAAAGTTTTTTGAAAAGTGTAAATTATTGAACAGTTTGTGAATAATACAAGCAGTCAAATATTGCAAACTTCATTTCTGCATCCTTTATAGTCATGGTTGATTTTTCGCATTTCTCACCATTGAATTTGTTTTTATCGGTAAGGTAGTTTAAAATATCATTTGCTACGTCCTGCAAGAGAGAATTGGAAAAAGTGCGTTCTTCAAAATGTATAGGCAGGTTTTAGGCAGATTATCCGACAGGATTCTAAAAAATGTTGAGTAATAAATCTCAGGTTCACCCTTAAAATTTTCAAAAAAACTCTTTAGCTTATGCCACAACTCATCTGCATCATTTGGGGAAAATTGCAAATCTAAAAACTTTACAAAAATTAGGGGAAAATTGAAAATTTAAGAACTTTCGCTATGCAGTTTATTTGCGTTACTGTGCACCTTAGGAAGAATGAGAACTGGTATTTTTTTGAACAATAACATAAACAAAGCGCTTTTGTTTGTTTCCAGACTATATATTTTTGTGACAATGCTCTACTATAAACATTTTTTTTTGAATCGTAAAAACTTTCTGACAAAAATATTAGCGGATTCATGAAAAACGAAAAGATATTATCAAGTAAATCCATTGTTTTTTTACATTTTTTTTTTGTTTATATTACGGACAGTTGTGCAAACTTTCAACTAAATGTCACAAGAAAAACAAATTTCAAAAAAGAAATGTAAGTATACCCAATATCCTTATATATACCCAATATCCTTAATTATTTCCAGTTATGAATCTTTTTGTGCAACTAGCTAGCACAGTCCTACGTTCATATGCTTTAGGATTTTTAAGACTTTCTTTATCAATTTGCAAGGCCAGCTAACGAATGCTTCATTGAACGAATTGTTTCACCATTAAATAGTTATAAGTAATTTTTTCACTGCATTTGCCTTTGTGCTCTGTCTATATTATAGACATACTACAATGACAATAGTTATATATAAAATTTCCATTAAAAAAAGAAATTTTTAAGGTATAACAAAGACATGTACACAGAAGCAATTAAACAGTAATTTTAAGGAACTGAAGTTATTGTGTCATGTTAAATAATTTTCATAACACTAAATCAAAGTTATCCTTTATTGCAATTGTTACCTGTCTGTGTTGACTCTATACATAATACCATTTCCACATTTAGTATATTACATTTAATGTGCTTTTAATATTTTTTATCCAAGGGAACAGAGAAAAGATGCCGAAGCAGTTCAAGTGTCATTGAGTTTGTCACGAAAAATTCTTTTGACAGACTGGATTAAACATTGCAAAAATGTTTTAATTTGAAGATTTGGTGACATGTCACAGATGGCTCAAAAACAGCAAAGGTTACGAATCTTGAAAAACCCAGGCATGGGAGGCTATCTATTCTGAAGCAGTTGCAAATGGACTCCCCATTCCAAACATCTTCTACCTAAGACATGTAATAACTTCTTACATTTCCAAAAGTATTCTAAACCTAGTTTAAAAATTAGATTACCAAATTTTATTTACATTAAATGTTAGTTTGATTTTTCAGAAGCAGGATCCATTTTGACCAGACAAAATGTATTGGTTCTTAATGCAACTTATTATAAGCCCTTAAAAGGAAGCCTTTGCCACTTCTTCTACTCTATAAATAACATAAAATGCCTTTAAAAAGCATCAAAAAACATCTTAAAAGTTATTCTAGCAAACTAAAATTGAACACTTCGATTCCATTTATTAAAATTTTTTTTAGCAGAAATTAAAAAAATAATCAAGCTTGCTCTGATTAATTGAAAAACTTTACTTGTTGTCTCCTGAATAGTTTAATTCTCTTTTTAATCATTTAGTGTATGTTTGTTGGAGAGAGAAAGTCAGTGGTTGTCATATCCTTAATAATTTTATTTTATAAAAAAATATTGCTTTATTATCACCTGTCTATGTTGACTCTTAGATGCCATTTACAGATTTTATGAGTTGGAAAATTTATGCCATTTTTACTAAAATAAAAATTGCCAGGCATCAGTTTTAGTTACCTGACAATATTTTAATATAGTAAAAGTGACCTATTGCCCAAGGTGAAAATGGTTCCTAATATAGACAGTGCAAAATAATGCAATAATGCAATATCATAATTTAGGATGTGATTAATATTGTAAAATGCTACAAATTTAAAAGGTATTATTTAGCTATGTAGGACTTCTGGGACAACATCAAGCAAGTGACTACAAAGAAGGTGACAGATTCTAACAAAAGTAATATGAGGAGTCAAAAGCTAATACCACTGGATGAGATTGTTTTTGACATTAGACTCAAATAGTTCTATAGAATATAGTACAACTATTCTAGAATTAAATTCTGAGTTTTTATATTCAAACTCAGTGTGTTCTACTGCTAAGAAATCTAGATAAAAGTATTTGTAATTGGCAATGCAGTTTCTTTCATTATTAGTGACACTAACCTTAATAGTCTCTTTTTTTGAAAATAGCATTTAATGATTAACTTGGTGTTTGATATTTGTGGAGAATTTCATGTGAAAATACAGGTCTGAAAAAAGTTAGAAATTTATTCGTCCCCAAATTATTATTTTAAATTTCTTACCAACTGTTGATTATCTGTTGTCGAAGTAGACAGTGAAAAAGGAAATGTGGAACTTATTATTCTAATTTTGTCAATGAGAAATGTTAGAGATTGAGTTTGATTTCTGTTTTTGTTTTCAAAACAAGAAACTGGTGAAACAAAAAAAAAGCTAGCTCAAATTATCGGATTTACAATTTCCGCTACACCATGATCGCGTAAATTTTTATCGGGTTTATACGCTTAAATTAGTGGATATTACAAAAAAATATGTTTATAGTAGCAATCCGCTCATCTCAGCGGGTTTCAGATGAAATTGTCGTGAATTCCGATTGGAATGAGTTTTATAGTAGTGACCCCCGGGACACAACTTTTAAATTCCGAGACAAAATTAATTCTCGTCTCGTTACGCTTGTCCTGGTTCGTTTCGAGAAAACGATTCCGAGACGCAGACGCTTACTCACAACTATACCTTTGACATCAAAAGCAATACCTGGAGAAAATTCAACAATCGATTTCTGCTGTGGATCATTTTTCAGTATGCCTCCAATGTGTCCTCTGAAACAGTGATTCTTCCATGGATGACTTCCATGAGTAATGTTTGTAGGACCAAGGGCTCTAAGAATCTTTAACATCAAGTTCGTCAAATAGGAATATTAATTGCTAACTTTTTCTCAACCAATAGCTTTGTAAAGATCTGGATATTGAAATCTATTTGTGGGACCACTTGTGTAACGGGATTCACTGTCACTGTTTTCCTCCTCTGTATTGTCAATATAGTTCCCATTAATATTGTCGTCATCTAAAATTTTCTCCGTTTCAAAATTTTCTCTAACACCATTGCTTTTATCCATTTTTCTTCTTCCTTCAGTTTGATATTTCTTAGCTTTTCTTTTCTTTTCCATCAGTCTCCGCAGCCAATCTATCACAACTGAAAAAGCTTTCCAATCACCACTTTTCTTGATGTCTTTTGATCTATTCAGAAATCACATTCAATTACAGGAGCCTTGTAATCAATTTACAATTTGTTGACAAACCAACTCCATAATTAACACACATGAACAAATATCAAACGATTTTACTATTTCTCTATGGTATTGAATGAAATAGAAGATGACAGTTTTATATATTTTGATCAATTCAGTCGCTACAGTTTTTGAAATATTAAGATTCTGATTCTCCTTCTTTACAAGTAGAAACAAAATGAAAATATCTTCAAAATATGTAACATCTCAATATGATATTTTTCGTAAATTCCTTTAAAAAAATGAATACCCTCAGTGGGCATTTGGACATCCAGCGACGTCCATCCTAATTGGACCTAGAACGTCTATTTAGAACACCGGACGAAAGGTGTCTAATTCAGACATCTACTGGACGTCCAGTGGACGTCCAGTAAACGTCCGAATGAAACACCTTTAGTCCGGCCATATTAAACGCCCACAGGCGTCCTTTTTAGACACTTTTAGGACCAATTACGACGTCTAGCGGATGTCCAAATTAAACTTATGGTCACTGTATTCGAACATTAATTGCACTAAAATCTAGGAATAATTACTTTTTTAAAGTTAAAAATATATTTACTAGTTTAAATACAGATTAGATAATATAAATCCTATAACAAAAAACAAAGAACTTTTACATTATTTAATTTTTTCTATTTCTAATTTAGCCATTGCTCGTTTTAACAAGTCGTCAACGAGTGTCTCGATATTTCCTACGTCAAAACCATCTTTTTCTGAAATAAGCGCTTCTAAAACAAGCAAAATATAGAAGTATTTTTTTATTTAAATATTTATATTTAACTAAACACATACATAAATTTAATTATACTTTTTTGTTCTTCATAGCAACACTCAGTAGAAACTAACTTTCTTTTTAAAAAATTGTATAACGTTAAGGCTACAAATTTCCGTTTAGCCTTGATCCCACCTTTACTAAAACAGCTTTGCAAAGGTTGTGTCATTATGATGTCTAACACATTTTTAACTATTCTACGTGGCGTTGAGCCACCAACACCTTTTATCTGTGTAATCTAGAGAAAATAAAAAATTTAAAAAAAAAGTGAAGCAAGTTTTTAAAGTTTTTATACCCGGTAGCCACATTATCTAAACTGACAATAATTCATTTTTGTTTTGCTTTGTTTTTATCATTGCGTCATTTCTGGCAGGCAAAACAAAACTGGTTGGCAAAATATTTCCTTCACTGCGAAAGCGTGACTTAGATATTAAGTAAATATATATCATGGGCTAGCACGCTGTTAAACTCAATAACAAAAAAAACAATGGCGATTAATAGTTCGCGTAAGCATGTTAAAAAAAATGTCCAAAAAATTTTATTTGGACGTCAATAGACGACCAGATTAGAAATCAAGACGAAATTCGACTAATTTGTTCCTCTTTGGACGTCCTAGGACGTTAAATGCCCATTGGGATACTGACTCATGAATTTTACATCTCGTACAAGAGCTTGTTATAATTAAGTATCATTTCAAAAGAAAACTATGGTGTGCAAATAAAATGATATCAATTTGAAATCATTATTAGGCAGATACCATAACCAAAAGCGAGATTTTATATCATCCTTTGTAATAATATTAATGAAGTTCGTATGCAGTGATAATAATTTTTACTGAAATAAACTCTGTAGCAAATTTTTTGAATGTTGCCACCGTTAAACGTATCGATTTTTTTTTACTGATCATTGTGTGAGAGAACTTCTATTTAACATTGTCTAGTTAAGGCAACTACAGTTTGGTCTGCCCCTATTGTGTGTATGTAGTTTTCTTGCAACACATCGATGAGATGACAATAATATTTTCTTCAAACAAAAACCTATCTTTACATAATTTTCTCCTTCTTTTATACCGGTCAATCTCTCTTAAAAACGTCATAAAAACTAACACATATTTACAATTAACACATATTTACAACTATTTTTGTAACAGTTATTAAAATTATTAATAGCAGCGAAATCTTTCAAAAAAGTATTTCTCCTTTGTTACTATCTTAAATAATTTTCAAAAAGGTGTTTTTTTTTTAAGAATTTTATTTTAAATCAAAGTTTGAATTGATTTTGAAAAATTTTTAAGTTTACCTCGAGCTAATGTTGGAACCTTTTAATGCAACCGGAAACTCTCAAATTATAATTTTACTGGTTATTGTTTGCTTAACAGGAACGATTGTTGTATCATTTGGCATGAAATCATGGCTGGCCGTGGGGAAAATCTATCCAGTACTGTAACATGCTTGCTTTTGAAAATCATAAATGACCTTGATATAAATAAGTTCATTCTTTGTTCAATTCATTTGCACCACAATACTGCAATAATTTCATGTCAGCACCTTTGGGTGAGTTGATTATATGATATCTACAAATAAAAGTCGTTAAGCAAAAGTTCTGAGAGCAAGGCTCCGGCATTCAAGAATGTGTCAACATTCATGGTCAAATTGAAAAATCTCTCTCTGCTGCAGATATATTTATTTCACTTGGGGTAGAGCTATTAAAAATTTAAACCATAAAAAACCATTCTCTGTTTACCAAATGCATACAGTATATGTGAAGATATTTTCAGTTGTTGCTGGGATGTCAAGTTATAAGTCAGTTCCTTATACAAGAGTTAAAAATCCTATTTATTGAATGAAACTGTCATACCATGTAATTTTTAAGACCTCTTTTGCAGATGATTATTCACAAGCTCGCATAAATAAGTCTGTGAAGCGAGCAGCATCGTCAAGCATTATTGCCAAACCATTACAAATTAACATACCAATGGCAGCTTGCTTACATGTTCCTTATTGGCCTATAAACTGTTGAAAAAACTAATGATTCCATTTCCATGAATTCACACCGCTGCTGCGTGCTGTTGATATTGCATCATATAACAAAAAAAATTACTAAAGAGTGCAGACAAAGTGATCATTTTTTATGAGCTCCTTCTTATGTTTATTTAGAATTGATATATACAGCTAATATTTTGAGATATTGATATATAGCTATTATTTTGAGATATTGATAAAATTGTTTATTTAGCTTTTTATTTCTAATAATTGTTAATGGATAATTAGACACTATAAATGGTTACACAAAAAATAATATATAAAAAATTAATATCAAATAATATTAATAATATCAAAATAATATACAAAAAAAAATAAAATCAAGTTCATGTTGCGTAGTGTTTGTGATTATGTTAGTTTAATTGTTGTCTTAATCTCTGAATTAGTTAAATAATTAATGAAGAAATTTTAAAAATTTTTAAAATTTCCTCCATTCATAACCCTTTCCTATACGCAGTATATATCTCTTTCTCTTTATATAACCAAATGTTCTGTTTTAAACCAAACATCTTAGTCTTTTTCAGGGTCGGCGCAAACAGGTGTCAAATAGGGGATATTTACCAACTAAAAAATAAATCTACGATTTCAAACATGTTGTTGAAAAGTAAAATGGTCACCTGAATAGTCTTTTTAATTTATTTATATATTTATTATATAAGATGTACAAATGAACATTTATTTATTTTACTAAAAATTAAAATTATTTTGTTCTCCAAAGGAGGGTGTGAAAATAAGGACGTTATCGTTATTTATGTAAGTTTTATTTAAAATATTTTATTTATTTAAAAATGAACAACTGAACTTGTGGAAGAAATTTCTTTTAAACGTTTAATTGCCTCTTCATAGCAGTTTCTACATAATTCGTGTCCAGGGACAATATTAGTAAATAGCTTTTTAAGTTTTGTCCATTTCAAGTGATATTATTTTACCACCTTAAAATAAATTGTAACGTAATCTCATCTCTATTTACAAAGTTAATACAGCATTAAAAAAAAACCTTCAACTCAAAATTGATCTAACGCTTACCTTTCCGTGCTGGGCAACCGATAATTTGTTTTAAATCCGATAATCCGATAGTCCGATAGTTTGCCTGATAATCGTCGGTCTGAGAACCGATAGCCCGATAGCTCTAAAAAAATTCGCTCCGATAGTCGGTTGCTGAAAAATCCAGTAGTTTACAATAAAAGTATTATAAGTCTTTTTAAACTTTTTTTTTTTTCTCACCTTCTTTGAGAACAATCACACTTTTTACTGGATTTTTCAAAATCGACAGAATGCCTTTAGATTTACAGTAAGTACAGTTTCTTACTTACAAAGTTTAACAAAAAAAGTGCAAAAAAGGTAGATCTTAGTTGAAATTATTTTTTGAATGTAAAATCAACGTAGTAAGCAAATTAACATTGGCACAAGTACTTTATTTGTGGATGACTTTAACTCATTTCATATTACACTGTCGAGTGAAGTTTTAGATAGAATAAGAAGGTAAAATGGGCTAGTAATATGTCATGCCCCAAAGTGGGCTAGGTCATTTTACCCACCATGATATATAACGCATTATCGTATAGGTAACAACTGGCATCCTATATCTCAACGTTGCATGTAATCTCAAACCAATATACAGTTATTTTAGAATCTAAAATCATGCTATAAATTAAATACACAGATTCACAAAGTTCTACATAGAAAAAAAAGACTCGATAGCCGAAATTATATCAAAACGTCAAAAGTGCGTCAGAATTTAAGAAAACCAACTGCAAACTAAAACAACGTTCAATTGCAGCAAAGTTGAATCTTTCGCAAGCCTAAGACAACCCGTGGTCAGTTTCCAATCATCCAATTAGTTACTGGAACGGGAAAGGGATGGAGAAATTAATCGCGTGAGCATGCGCAGTTTGTAACTTATTTTACCCGCAGCTTAGTTTTTCCCATCATATCTGTTTTGGGAAAAGGTTAATTTCAAATCAACTTTTTCCCATAAAAAAGCAAATAGCGAAATGAGCAGCCAATCACCTTGCTACAGTTTTCGAAAAATAAAAACAAAAAATATATTCTATATACCGATATATTTGTTGGTTTTACATTCAATATATATTTAAGGTAAACAATAGAAATACATAATATTTTGTTCCCCTATGCAATTGGAGAAAGCCCATTTCTTCTCGAACTCGTTTGCTATAGATCTCCATTCTTTTCGCTTTTTGGATAGCTAATATATTCCTTCAGCGAGCAAAATAGTCTTTATAGCAATAGTGGTTTCGTTTATCATTGCTCCTTTGGAAGTCGGACTTATTCGAAACATGCCGGCTATTTCTATTTGTGAAGTAACTCCAAAGTTGTGTCTCAAAGTGACCATTAATCGTTCACTCGCTCCAATTGTTTCACGTCTGACGGAAGATTTTGTAATCGATAGTCCCAGTGGGCACAGGAACGTTTGCAAACGTTTAGTAAACGTTTAATGGTCGGTTGAACGACGAATATATTTGTAAAACGTTTTAAAAACGTTTGATAAACGTTTTGATAAAATTTTTTTTATTATTCGATTTAAAATTTTGCGGGACCTTAGAAAAACGTTTAAAGAACGCTTTTTGAAAACTGTAAATGCCTAACTGCGCATGCGTAATATTAGAGAAAGTTGAACAACAAAGATATAAGTAAGCTTATATGCAAAGTTAATTTTTGAGGTTTTTCACATATATTATATATATATATATATATATATATATATATATATATATATATATATATATATATATATATATATATATATATATATATATATATATATATATATATATATATATATATATATATATATATATATATATATATATATATA
>QPEY01002124.1:26443-50394 GCA_014706445.1 Hydra viridissima | reverse complement strand
GTTTGTTTGTTTGGTTGTTATATTAGCAATAATATATTTTTTTGTTATATTATACGTATATTAAAAGATTTCTTACTTTTCAACATCTATCATATGATCTATATAGTCCCTTAAAATAGATAGTAATAATAATAATAAGGAATAGTAAAATAATAATAATAATAAGGAATAGTAAAATAATACTAATAATAAGGAATAGTAAAATAATACTAATAATAAGGAATAGTAAAATAATAATAATAATAAGGAATAGTAAAATAATAATAATAATAATAAGGAATAGTAAAAAAGTAACTCAGGAAAAAGGTGTTTAAAATAAAAAGAATTTAAATATTTACTTTACAACTATCTTCAAAACCTTTACCAAAATTAGCTACAGAAAAAAAGTTTTCTTGTTTTTCAATGACGTCATAAAATGTTAGGTGTTAAAAGTGTTTAAAATATTGTTGCGTGATAATTGGTAATTAATGTGGCGTTGAAAACTAGTCTAAGGGATGGTGGTAATTGAGGTGCAAAGTTAAAAATGGATAAAGTTTGTGATAAACATAGAGAAAAAATATGTCATTGCATTTTTGACTTTTCAATTTTTAAAAAATAGAAAAAATTTTTATTAAAAGAAGATCAATAGGAACATTTTCCACAGTATCACTTGTCTTTTGTACCTTTGTAACCTTCCCTTTGTATAACCTTCCCTTTGTACTTTTTCCCTCAGTGTATTCTCTAAAAAAAGGGGAGCCGAAAACAAGTATTATCAGCGCTTTCATATAAAATCCTCTGATCTTGGACCAAACCCAGGTTTTCCTTTTTCCCTATGTTATCCCCTATTAGTTTTTGATTGCATTAAGATTTTATGCACGTTATCTCGTAAGTGAAGTAAGTCAAGTTCATTAACAGTGTAATAGTAAAAGAATTTTTCTTAGCAAAGTTTGAATATGTATTATAATTTCGTAACTTTTAAGCCCACATTTTATTAATGACATGAAATACTGCGGTGTAATAGTTAACACCTATTATTACCAGTGATATGTATTATAATTTCGTAACTTTTAAGCCCACATTTTATTAATGACATGAAATACTGTGGTGTGATAGTTAACACCTATTATTACCAGTGATATGTATTATAATTTCGTAATTTTTAAGCCCACATTTTATTAATGACATGAAATACTGTGGTGTGATAGTTAACACCTATTATTATCAGTGATAGTTAAACTGTGATTAAAAATCATTGTCCTATTGTCCCTCAATAACTGCTTTAAAAAACCCTAAAATATAAGGACCTAATTTTACTCCAAGAAATAGAAATTTTAATGTTTTTTTAATTAAAATAACAAAAACGAGTTGAATTTGGTACAAAGATATATATTTAAAGAACAAAAGAAATACAAATAAACATTAATAAACCCATAAAACATCCCTTTGTTAAGCAATCGAGAAGATTTCGGCGCAGGCGATAAATACAAGGGTAGCAAGCAAGGTTAAAACTGATTTTAGGAGCGAAAAATCCTCATTAAGTCGTCAAAAAGTCAATTTTATCCTCATTCAAAAGTTTTCCAAAAAAGTCGCTTTTGATTCGGAAAAAAGTTGCTTTTGATTCGGAAAAAAGTCGCTATTGATTCGGAAAAAAGTCGCTATTGATTCGGATAATCAGAGAAAACAATGTGATTAAAAAATTTATGTCAAAATAAAAAAAAAAAGGAATCAATACTTTGAGGAATTAATGATCAATAAAGTTATTATCTTAACTGTTATTGTTTAAATATTTTGAATAATAACAAAAATATATTTGTTAAATGAAAGCCAAAATTTTGCCGGATATAATAAAAAAATTCACTTTCGACAAATGTTAACAAACTATTATTATTGAGTTTGAAAAAACGATTTCAAGAAGGATAGTGCTCCTAAATTTTTATATACCAAACAACTTCGATTTTTTGTATAGGATAATCCAACGAAAGAAAATGCGCGTTCAGAATCCACCTTTTTTAATTTTGCAGTCATTCAAAATGAATAAGCTCTTTATAAATAAAAATAATAAAACTTAAACAGGGAGAAAGATATGAGACAATAACATATCTAACTTGCTGCTTCGGGGGTTGCTCTTCTTTAATAACACACATTGATCTTCAGTTATCAAAATATTACTTACGGTCTTAGATGCCATTTCAGTGGTATCGACGTTTGCTTTTATGGGAACTAGAGAGTGATAATCTTTGATAATGTTATTACTTCATCATGTGTTATACCTATAGAACTCTCTTAGACTGGGTAAATATCATTTAATGCTTTTTTTTAAAGCTTTTTTTTCGGATTTTGTTTTTAAAATACTGGGATCCTAGGATTTTTAACAATGATCTAATTAAATGTAAAATTTTAATAAAAAGAAATATATAAAAATTAAGTAAGAAATAAATTAACTAAAGAGTAAACAGAAGAAAGTATTATGACGTTAAATTATTAGAAGTATTTAATCCGAATTTTACTTCACTATACCTTCAATTGTTTTGTAATAATACATTCGTTATTACTTCATAAATACTCTGAAACAATAATGATAATAATAATTTAAAAATACATTTTTACAAAAATCAAAACCGCTCGTGAATTTATAATATTTCTCGTAAATTTCTGAAGCGGTCAGGAAAAATATTTTCGTTGTTAAGAAAAGCTACCCGGCAGGTGCAAACGAAGTAATCTTTGCTTGAGAAGGTATCTAAGTGTCAATATCAAGATCATTGTATTTTACACTATATAAATAAGATGAGACATCAATTCTACCTATTGTGAAAAGATAGCCACCATACCATGCCAAAGAAACGCCATCACGACATGATGTCATTGGAGAAAGGCACATCCAGGTATTTGAGTTCGGAACGTATCTTTTAACCAAATCTAAAGGGTTTGTACCATCAAAGCCACCTAAAAATTTAATCCAAAGATTTGGTATCTTACATAAATATCATGAGAGTATATTAATGTAAGAAATTACCTGCTACATATAAATATGCATCAAGCACAGCAAATCCGACCCCAGCTAGACGAATACTCATGGGAGTGATCGAACACCATTTATTAGTGTGAGAATCGGGAAAAGCGAAGTTTGGATTGAGTGACTGTGGAGCAGCGGCTTCGAACAAGGGCAAAGCCAAGAAAATTGAAATTAAAAAGAAAGATCATGAAGTAGTTTTTAAAGGTGTTGAATGAAGAGTAAATGGTGAGTTTTAATGGTTAGGAAATGGAGAGATGGAGAAGGCCCCAACCGGTTGTTTAATTAAGTGGCACAGTACGGAATTCCACCATACGCTAGAGCAGACTATGAAAACGAACTACAGGATTGGATTGATCGGAAATGGCTGTTAGAGTATGGGCACCGAAAGGGCAAATTCCCTTAATGGCTGCCATTCAGATAAACAATTGAGACATAGACGAGAGATGCAGATGTGTGTGTCGAAAAGCTTGGAGAATGGAGAAGAATGGGTAACAAACCAGCAATCACTGATTAACGCAAGACTTATCTTCAATTAAAAACTGATAAATGTCTTTTGGCGTTCCAAGCCGTGGTGTTTCGAAGTAAAAGGTATTGTTTGACACGACTTGGTTTCGGATTGAATGTTGCGCCAATGATCATGAAATCCATTGTGAGTGCCGTCATTGATCAAGACGAATTAGTGAAGAGTGGAACATCCGCTTATGTAGACAACATTTTCGTAGACGAAGGTGTGATGAGTCTTGATTATGTCAAGGGGCATTTTTTGAAATATGGTTTAGAGAGTGAAGAAGGTGAGCAAATTGGTGATAATGAAGTTCGTGTGTTAGGATTGTGTGTGTGGAAGGTTGGTAACAAACTGATGTGGTCCAGAGGGAATCGAGTTGATGCTATTTCGCAAAAGTTAACCAGGAGAGTAGTGTTTTCAATCTGCGGACAGTTGGTAGGAAATTTACCTGTGTGTGGTTGGCTTCGAGTGATTTGTAGTCTCTTAAAGAGGAAAGTTGTAAATCTGACGAAGTGTTGGGACGATTAAGTTTGTGATGAGAACGTGAGGTGAGTGCTTCAAGAAGTATTTGCTGAGGTGGAACGTTACGAGCCTGCTTGTGGTGATTGGGGTGTGCGTGGTGATGAGGGAAAAGTGTGGGTTGATGCGAGTTCTTTAGTGATTGATGCTCTTATTCAAGTTGGGGAAACTATTGTGGAGGATGCAGCATGGCTGCGAAAAAAAAAGTCTGATGTTCATATAAACATGGTAGAATTAGACGCTGTGATACGAGGAATGAATATGGCTCTGATTTGGAAGCTAAATAAAGTGACTGTTTTTACCGATTACGTGACAGTATTCCAATGGGTTTCTGACGCCCTTACAGGAAAATCAAGGTTAATATCAAAAGCGACGGGTGAAATGCTGATTCGAAGAAGACTGAGCGTGTTGCAATAACTAATTAAAAAATACAATGTTAGTGTTGAGGTAAAACTAATTCCTTCTAAAAATTATTTGGTTGACGCATTTACAAGAGTTCGCAGCAGATGGCTCAACAAACTGAGTATCAGAATAGTTGAATGGGAGTCGCAGCCATGAAGGCTGAATCTATTTCCAATATAAACCAAATAACTGGAAATTTTGCAGTGAATCAAACGTTAAACTTTGTTCGTAAAACAATTCCGACTGCTACTGAAAACGATGTTCGAAATGTGATAAAAAATTGCGAACCATGTCAGTCAATAAATCCAGCGCCAATACGGTGGGTAAAAGGGAAATTGGATGTTGAAGAAAGCTGGGAGAGATTGGCCATGGATATCATGCATTATGGTACTGACAAGTTTTTGTGTCTAATTGCAGACCTTCAAAATGGCGACAATTATCAAGCTCATACGGAAGTGTTGCAACTTGATTTTCCCAGTTAGAACACAAACAAAACAAAACAGTGAAACCAAGCCTTGTCAACTTTATGATTCCCTTATGTGTTAGACCTGGATTACAATTCAACTATATTGAAACAACAACTTTATTATTAATAACACTTACCAAAATATTAAATTCTACTTCAGTCGCCAACTTTTTTTCAAAAGCATCAAACTCTTCAAGGGAAAGACACTTACTAATAAAAAGCGAAGAACTTTCTGGGTCAGTTCTCCGTCCTAGCCTTTCTAGCGCAGCAAAAATTTCTCCTTGAGTTGACTTAACTTCTGCCATCTCCATAAAAAATGCATGTTGCCAACCAAAAAGTAACAATGAAAATTGTAATGCCAGTCTACTTTTTATTAATTTACATCCCAAATGGTAAATGGACGGTAGTAGCAATTGCAGTTCATTTAACAGTACAACTCTTAACCCCAAAACATAAATATGAACTTAGTAAGTGGAAAAAAAAAGATGTAGCATTGAGTGTTCACCTTCTAATCAAAAGTTGTGAAACTTTTGATTAGAAGGTGAACACTCAATACTCATGGCAGGTCATAGATTTTTGTTGATAATTATAAGACTATTATAACATATATAATATAATTATACTTAAAAGACTAAGTTAAACTTACATCTTTCATCCATGCACTTTAATGAAGGAGGTGGTTCTCTGTAGTTCCCGAGTAGACCATTTCTGTTTTTAGCCTGTCTAGTTGACTCTTGGGAAGAACGGTTTGATAATAAAAAACTAGAGGAGCACTGTGATGAAACTGGACTTGTGTTTTCTTTTTTTTTCCTTTTTTCTGTTACACTGAATGATATTTCTGAGGATAAGTCACGTGACACTATTTGTCTTGGAGAGCGTCTATCACAACTTGGCACTTTTAAATGAGGATTAGAGGAAAAATTGTTTGAAGTACTTTGAGAAAAATTATTTCCAATTGTTATACTTGGACTTTTTTCTCAATACGGACGGAGTGGCTGATTGTCTCCTAGGAAATAAAACATATATTATTCTAAAGTTTGCTATATATTATAAGGACAAAACAGAATAATAAATACCTTGTTCTGCAAATTCACTATAAGACAATATGGAATCAAGTTGCAAACAGTCATTACACATGTCTTTAGTGCCTTTCTCTAATTAGATTTTAATTAATCTAAACTGTTGCCGTGATATGTCTGGTGACAACCACTTGCTTGTGTAGTGGTGGATAGGTTTTTTTCCTCTCGATGGCCAATGAACAATTTTGTTAACTTCATCTACCCAATGCAAGAACACTATACATTTCTTCTCTACTCCATTTTCATTTAGCGTAACTACAGAGTACAACCTTTTGATTGGGCTAAATACATAGTCTAGGCAATTAAAAATTTAAAAGATATGCACATTTTTATAGGTCCTAATATACGCAAAAAACATTTACTCAAAGCTTAGTCAACCTGGCTCACAAAAGTTGAAAATGAAATCTTGATTGGAAAATAATATTTCATGGAGTAAATATTTTTTATTTTTGGTTACAAAAAAATAATTTAAAAATTTTCTTGCATTCTTATATACAAAATCATTATACTTTTGATAATTACTTTTTTAAATAAAAACGAATACTGTTTTCAAAATCAGGACATTATTCCAATTTGCTTGAGACCCTGGTTGATATTCTTTCTTTCTCAACCTGAGAAAGAAAATAAACAGTTATATTAGGACCTGTAAAAAAGTAGGGTACCAGAGAAACATTAAGAGCTTATCAAAATCTAAAAACATGAAAAAAAAAAAAAAGTTTTTTTAACAAATAAAAACATTTCGTTCATTAAAATTTATTTTTAATTTTTTTTTACTATGATAATATTTTTCATAGTACTATTTATTTGCCCTAATTATCCATTTTTTGGCTTATCATCGAACTAGGCAAAAATAGATATAAAAAAGTTATAAGTAAAGTAAATGAAAGAAATAAATGACAACAAATAATATCAACCATCTCTACTCTGCTTAACCAAATGCGCTAAAGCAGAAATAACAAATCCATCTTTAACTGCTATAAAAATACATTTCCGTAAAAAGCTGCTTCTTCTTTTAATGCATAAAATAGGATTTATGGTATTCCAATATCCTTTGAAGAAACAAAAACCATAAAATAGTTATCTAAAAACTGTTTGCTTTAACACAAGCACTTATAATGATCTTCATCAACCAATTTTTGAAGAAACACAACACTATTCTCAGTTAAAAAACAAGAATCTTTTTTGGTGGTGGTCATTCTGCTTGTAACTTTTTTAGGCTGGTTGTATTCACTCATTTCATCCAATCTTTTACATACTTGAGCCAATGAATTATGTTTGCTTCTTACCAATCTTTTCAACTTCTGAAGATAGTTTTCAAACTTAAAGGCAGATAACCTATCAAGCGAGACACCATAAAACTCTACATCATCACAAATATGTAAAAGTCCATGTACATTGTATACACAAAACAAATCACCATAAACCTCGCTAGAATTTACATCAAATTACTGAATAAGTCTTCGAGGATTTCCCAGATTAGAACTTCTCATGGCATCATCACTTTCACATAATAACCTTATAGCAACAGAAAGACTTAAAAAATGCTTGTAAACAAAGCTATTTACAACACCCTTCAATGCAACCATACCAGTATAAAGCAAAAAAGATCTGAACTCGGTAGCTTTCCATCGATCAAGTTCAGTTAGTGTTCTTGGCTCTCTTACTAACTCACTTGGTAGTTTACCATTTAAAGCAACAAGCTTTTCAGAAATTATTCCATCTTCAGTGAATAAACGAAGATCTTTTCGTAATTGTTTGAAATTATTTTCATCAGTTAGATTTAATTGTAAAAATTTAATCCACAATCGCTTTGAGTTATCTATTTCTTCAGCTGTAATAGGACCAATCTTGATACTGTTCTTTCTTTTACCTTTAAGATTATTGAGAAATCGCAGAATCCATGATGTTACTCGAATTAGTAAAGTCAAGATTAAGATTTCATACAGAATGTGCGACATTACATAAAACTTCCAGTGATTCATCTGAATGAATGGCATGATCATAATATGACCATTTGATATTAACATCATTTAAAAAATTGGGTCCAGAAACCCAGAGCTCATTCCTATGTAACTTCTTAAGTGATGATCCTCGAGAAATTATATCTGCAGGATTTCTATAGGATTCAATATAGTTGCAATTACAAATTAAAGTTAATTCTCTTATTTCAGTTAATCGATTTTGTATGAACTGTTCATAGGTATTGTTTGTGTTAAAAATCCAATGCAAGCAAATGGTTGAGTCAGTCCAATATACTACATTTGAAATGTTAAAAATTGGTGTCAATTGATTGTAAATAGATGCTAACAATTTTGCTAAAAGTAAAGTCCAAGAAAGTTCCAATCGAGGCATTGTGTTTTTGCCTAATGGGACAACCCTAGATCTCGAGGCTATCAAAGAGGCGCGACTAAAAACCAGCATTAAAAAATCTAAGATAAACACAACACCCAAAAGACTTAACACTTGCATCAGAAAACCCATGTAATTCGAACTTAACATTATTCATAGTACCCAACCCAGGGCTCATTTACCATCGCGGCATTGCTATTTGGGAAAAAATTATTTAAAGATGGACCAGATAAAGAAGAACTGGCATCAAAAACCATTCTCACTTTTGTTGTAACTTTGTCTTTACGACAGACTCGGCGATGTGGCAAGAAATGCACACCTCCAGTATTTAAATTATAGTTATTTACTTTTTCTATGACACCAGACATTAACTGGTCTATGATTATTTCATTATATTCTTTTAAGAGCTCAGGATCATTCTTTAATATTTTAAGAACTGTGTTCAAACGTTTTGTACATAAACTATAGTTATCACCTAATAATGGATGGTTCTCTTTAAATGGCTAATTAACTGTATACAGGCATTTTTTATTATCAAAATGAATATTATTCTTAAAGTGTTTGACAACAATATTTTCAATTCCTGAATTCTCTAGTTCCCAAAACTTTTTGACATTATTATTAAACTTAAAAATTTCATTAATAAATTCAGCTTCGACTTTTAAAGTATGTGTGGACAAAAACACTACAATTCTTTCCAGATGTGGTATTGACACAACCACTTAATACATAACCAACTACGGATTGTAAAGCAACCTGTATCGCCACGAATTACTTTACCATTAAATAATGACCAGTAATAATCAGCACCAATTAATACATCAGCTTCTAAGGACCTACAACCAACATTACTATCACTTAAAGTGAGACCTTTAAGATGCTCAAAAGAATAGACAGCTTCTTCTATAAATTGACCACTAAGAGGAGCACATATGGGCTTAACGAAACATGTTACAGGTATTAAAGAATTGTTTATGGTTACTATTGAAAACTGAACCATATTTAAAGTTTGTGTTTGGGTTTGATTACCAAAGGTTTTAATACTTATTTGCTTCCTACCTATTGTGGGAAGAAAAAGCTTTTTACGTAATGATGGCGAAATATAACTGAGTTGAGAGCAACTTCAAATAGAAGTCGACATTTCTGTGTATTTTCCTTATTCTTCACAATAACAATACCTGTTTGCAATAAAACATTCTTAGATTTTAGTACTTCATTACTTGCAACAGATGTCAATTTACTGTTTGATTCTTTTTCATCATCAACATGAGAAGGAAACTTTTTAAAACACATAGACATATGATGCTTCCCGGAGCATTCAAAACAGCTGATTTTAGAACGACAGTTATCAGACATATGACCTGGCTGTAAACAATTAAAGCAATGCCTCTTCTCTCTTAAAATATATCTCCTAGAACTTATATTAGTCACAGTTTTACAATTTTCACTTCTGTGACTATTGCTACAAAAAACACATTTTAAAAAACACATTTTTTCATATTGTGGCTTAAAGTGAGCACTAGAATGTAGCACCTCTGCAGTGGAATGATTATTTTTACCTTCTCTATCTGACTGAGATTTCTCCCGAGCTTGTAGTTCACATTTTAAAGCTTTTAAAACACCCCTTATATCCCAATTATCATAAGAATCAAACTGTCTAGTAATAATTAAATTTAACTCTTCTGGAATATTTTGCATTATGATGGCAATTAATAAAGTTCCATACATAGTTGAATCTATAGCTAAATTTTCTAAACTTCTAATTTGAACTTCAAGATTGTCATGTATTCGACGTAGCGAAGAAATATTGTTTATGCTTTGCACTCTCTCTAAAGTAAGAAGTGACTTCATGTGCGATGATATTAAAAGTTGTTTATTATTAAACCTTCCTTTAAGCAGTTCTAATGAGGTGTTATAATTATCATTCGTTAAAGCTAAGCCTGAAATTGTTTTTAATGCTTTTTCTTCAAGTAAATTACGTAAATAGTTAAGTTTCTGTATTGGGGAAAGATCTTCATTATTATGAATGGCACATTCAAAATTTTCATAAAACGTCTGCCATTCCTCAGGCTTTCCATTAAAGGTACATAATTTTAAAGGTGGAAGTCTAATATTATTTTTTCCAAAAGTAGATGTAGAACCTTGTATACTACCAGATTGTGACTCATTGTTATTCTTACAATAATTATCATTAAACCTTTCAATTATTTTGATATTTTTCTTAAAAAATAAAGAGAATTCATTGGCTAAATTCTCTTCATTTTGTAAATCTTCATCATCTTCAATTAAATTTGTTAATTCATCATCAATGGCTTTAACCTTATTATATTTTTCAATTAAAACTGTCGAATTTAGATTGTTGTGAAAACCAGATCAGTCAGTAATAGGAACCGTACGCATCACGTGACGTTGTTTCCTATACTGATTGGTCTGGATTTGTGACAGGGCATTATGGTTAATCCCACGTTTTTGTAGTAACAATATTTTTTTGTTTGAGTTATCTATGGTTGTATCTTGTTATAAAAGTAAATAGATTAATTCAGTCTGATTTATAAGGAACGCTGGTTTCTTTATGGTGCCGAAACCCGTACATTTATTGATTTAAAGGTATTATTTAAGAGATATATTGATTAAGAGATTATTTTCTACCGATGGCTTCCTTAGTTAAGAAAAAGCAAATAAGAAATGGACATCGAGTTTACCTGAGAAGGTTGTTTGCAGAAATTGACGATGATTTGAAAGAAATTAAAAGGATAAACTTATTATTGACTACTATAGAGACCAAACATGTGATAATAAAGACTTTAGACGACGAAATTATGGACTTATTGGCGGACGAAGCTGACATTATGTCCGAAACTGAGGATACTAGCTTATGGACTAGTGATATATTAAGTAACATAGAGAATTTACGGTTTCTTAGTAAAGAGGTAGAAAAATCTGAGAAAGATTCATCCACTCGAAGTGTTTCTTCTAAAAATTCTATGAAGCTTCCAAAATTAACAATTCAAAGTTTCTCCGGTGATATATTATCATGGAAAGGGTTTTGGGATCAGTATTCAACTGCAATTGACAGTAATGAAGATCTTTCAGATATAGCAAAGTTTAATTATTTAAAATCATATCTTTCTGGTAGAGCACAAAAGCTAATCGAAGGACTTACACTTAGCCAAGACAATTATAGGGAAGCAATACAACTTTTAAAGGACAGGTTTGGTAATACTCAAAGTCTCATTGCAGCGCATATGGATGATCTTCGAAATATAAATCCAGTGCGAAGTTTAAAAGAAGTAACACAACTCCGTCAAATGTATGATAAGCTTGAAATAAACATAAGAAATTTAAAGGATCTAAATGTTGAAACATGTACTTATGGATCACTTCTTATTGCCATAATATCAGAAAGAATTCCACGTGAGTTATGCATTATTATTTCAAGACATTTTAAAAATGATGGCTGGAACTTAAATGAATTTATGAATGTGATTAAGACAGAACTTTCAGCTCTAGAGCGTTGTGAAGCTGTTACTAATACAAGTATCGAAGTAGAAGAAAATATACCAATTACATTACAGAATATGCACATTAATAGTAAAAAATATCATCAGCACCATTTGAGCAATAATCAAAAACATTTTAACTATAACACTATCCCAAGAAATAATCATGAAGCTAGAGACACTTGTGTGTTTTGTAAAGAACGACACTTATCATCTAGATGCAGAAATATAACTGATGTAAAAAACCGTCGAAGTATAGTTCAAAAGGAGAACAGATGTTTTGTTTGTTTAAAAAGAGGACATAAAGCAAGTTTTTGTCGATTAAGTTATGAATGCATAAAATGCAAAAAGAAGCATAACATAACTTTATGCGATGCTGAAAGTAACAAGGTTCCTAATAAATTGTTATCAGAAGTCCAGAGTTATTCAATTACTCATCAAAACCAGCATACAGCTACCAACAACCATGTTATTCTACAGTCTGCTAAAGCTACAGCTACAAACCCATATAAAACTTTATCCAATTGCATTAGAGTATTATTTGATGGATGCAGTCATCGAACTTACATTACAAATGCATTACGTGAAAAATTAAAGTTAAAGAAGATACGCACAGAAAGTTTAATAATTAAAAGATTTGCATCAGATGAAGGCTTAATCAAAACACTAGATGTTGTTTGTGTTTGTTTGAAGGGTAGAGATCCAAAGAATAATGTTTACATGAAGGCATTATGTATTCCTTTCATATGTTCACCATTAAAAAATCCTAACTTCAATCTTTTGCAACAAAAGTATGTTTACTTAAAAGGAATCCCTTTAGCTGAATCTTACCCATTAAAGAACAATGAATCAATAGACATCCTAGTGGGTTTAGACTATTATTACTCAATAATTACTGGAAAAATAATAAGAGGTTGCAGTAATGGTCCAGTTGCTCTTGAAAGTATTTTAGGATGGATTGTTTGTGGTCCATCTGACATCGGTGCTCATGAGAATTTTATTCAAACTAATTTGGTGTCAACTTCACAATCAGTTAACGATGCCTTAAGGTTGGAATTACGAAAATTTTGGGAATCTGAATCCAGTGATTTCCAAGAGCAAGACAATTTTTACCAGCAATTTAAAAATGACATTACTTTTAATGGGGAACGATATGTGACAAAGCTACCATTAAAACCAAAGTGTGAATTTTGACCTGATAATTATAATATTAGTTTAAAAAGATTTATTTCATTTCAGAGAAAGTTTGAGAAAAATACTGATTTAAAACAACGATACCAAGAAGTAATAGCTTCATACGAAAATGAAAACATTATTGAGCGAGTCTATGATACAGGTGAACCGGGAAAAGTTCATTATCTAGCTCATCGTGCAGTAGTACGAGATGATAAAGAGACAACAAAGTTACGTATAGTGTTTGATGGTTCTGCAAAAGAGGGTGGTCCTTCAATTAATGAGAGCTTGTATACTGGCCCATGTTTACTGACATGCATATATAGTACACTTTTACGTTTTCGCATGTTCAAGATAGGACTGATATCTGATATCCGTCAAGCATTTCTAAACGTTGGTATATGCGATGAGCATAAGGATCTATTGCGATTTTTATGGTATGATGATAAGAACAACATGTTCATTATTTACCGTTTCCTGCGAATAGTATTTGGAATCACTAGTAGTCCTTTTTTGTTAAATACCACAATTATTAAGCACATGGAAAATTATTCAGACACATTTAAAGAATTAACTAAAAAGTTTCTAAGAGATTTATATGTTGACGATTCTACTGTTGGTGTGAATACAGTTAGTGAAGGTATTCAATTTTATGAATTTATAAAAGAAGCTATGAAAAAGGGAGGATTTAACTTGCGGAAATGGTTTAGTAATTCACCAGAATTAAGCAGGTACATTGCAGATAAAGAAAAAGAGAAAGCCTCGCTGAATGAGGAAGACAGTTATGCAAAGCTTGAATTAAATAGAAGTAATGATATGGAAGTTAATTGCGTAAAGGTTTTGGGATTATTATGGAATGGGAAAAGCGATGAGTTCCATTTCAACTTTTCAGCTATTGTACAAGAAGCATTGAATTTACCTTTTACTAAAAGAAATTTGCTTAGTGTTGGAGCCAAGTTTTATGATCCATTGGGTCTTATTTCACCGATTGTTATTGTGACAAAACTATTGTTTCAAGCTTTGTGTATTGATAAACTTGATTGGGATGATAAATTACCTTCTGAAATCCATGAAAAATGGTTAACGTATTTAAAAGGACTAGAAGTTATTTCCAGTATTACTGTACCAAGATACTGTTTTAAAGAACTAGATGATATAGTAAAGTATGTTACTTTACATGGTTTTAGTGATAGTTCTCAAGTTGCTTATTCAGCAGTTATATATGCCCAAGTAAAAACCAAGGATGGTTGGATGTCTAAGTTGATAGCCTCAAAGACGAAAGTTGCTCCAATAAAAAAGTTAACATTTCCACGTTTGGAATTACTTGGCTGTTTGTTATTAGCAAGTTTGATGCACAAGGTTGTTCAAGAATTTAAAGACGTTTTAATTGTGGAGAAAATTTATTATTGGACAGATAGCGAAATAGCTTTATCTTGGATACAAAATTCTAAAAGAGACTGGAAGTTATGGGTCCAGCATTGTGTGTCAAAAATTCAAGAATTAAGTAACAAAGATGATTGGTCCCATATTGAGGGAGAAAACAACCCAGCAGATATACCGACTAGAGACTTAAATCTGTTAACGTTTCAGACCAATTTCTTGTGGTGGGAAGGTCCTTTGTTTTTAAAAACTAATATCACACCAAAACAAAGGAAATATTTTGATAGTAATATGGCAGAAAGTATTAGTGAGTTAAAAAATTCTGTAACTATTTGTGTCAACTACTTTGATGAGCCAAAAGATGGAGTTCAGTATATTATTAAAGCAGAAAAATTTAGCAGTTTAACTCAGCTATTGAGAGTTACAGCATACGTTTTACGATTTGGAAATAATATTAAAAATAAAGTTGTTAAATACCAAGGGGAGTTGACAACAGAAGAGATAAATTCAGCTGAAGAATTATGGATAAAGTCTGAACAAAGTCTGCTGAAAGGAGAGAATGATTCTAACCAGGATTATGAAAACGTTAAGCAACAGCTGGATTTATTTATTGATGAACATAACATTCTACGGTTAAAAGGGCGGTTTGAAAATAGTTTGCTAGAATATACAGAGAAGTATCCAATTATATTGAGAAGCTATAGTCATTTTACAAAGCTAATAGTATTATCTGCACACGAAAGAGTAAAGCATTTGGAAGTATAGAGATGATAATTAGTGATAACTTCAAAACATTTCTAAGTGAACAGTTAGAACAATTTTTAGCAAAGGAACGTATATCATGGAAATTCATTTTGCCTAAATCACCTTGGTGGGGAGGATTCTATGAACGACTTATTCGAGTTGTCAAAGATGCGTTGAAGAAATGTGTAGGAAAAAGTCGATTGTCGTATGAGGAATTAGAAACAGTATTACATGAGATTGAAATGACAGTTAATAGTCGACCACTAACTTATACTTATGATGAAGTACATGAACCATTGACCCCATCTCATCTTGTAATTGGAAGAAGATTGCAATCAATTAATGTAAAAACTCAGATGGAAGATTCTCAAATGGATAATTCTGACGATCACAACAGTAGATTGAAGTATCTGAAAGCTGTTATTGATCATTACTGGAAACGTTTTAGTCGTGAATATATTGCACAATTACGAGAAAAACACCTCTATGATAGTAAAAACCAAATGACAAAGTGCAGTGAGTATCTACAGGTTGGAGACGTTGTTTTAATAAACGATGATCAGTTAAAGCGAAATTTATGGAAGCAAGGTGTCGTGGAGGAATTAATTATTTCTAATGATAAAAAAGTTAGGGGTGCCATTTTAAAGACTTGTATAAATGGACATGTATCCTTTATAAAACGTCCATTTCAACGCTTAGTTCCCCTCGAAGTAGTAAAGATTAAAAGCATAGAGGGGGTTATATCAGCTGAACCTAAACGCCAGAGAATAGCTGCTATTACTGGTGAATTAAAAAGAAAATTTAATACTTAAAAATTTATTGTTCTGGGATACTTAGTATCCCAGGGTCGGGAGTGTCGAATTTAGATTGTTGTGAAAACCAGACCAGTCAGTAATAGGAACCGTACGCATCACGTGACGTTGTTTCCTATACTGATTGGTCTGGATTTGTGACAGGGCATTATGGTTAATCCCACGTTTTTGTAGTAACAATATTTTTTTGTTTGAGTTATCTATGGTTGTATCTTGTTATAAAAGTAAATAGATTAATTCAGTCTGATTTGTAAGGAACGCTGGTTTCTTTAAAAACTTCTTTGAGACTAGATAGCTCCTCTACTGAGTCACTACCTTGACTGAAATTAGTCATGCAATTATTAGCCTTTTCAAGTATGTTTTATATAGCAATTATGGTAGTGGTGCGAATAGGTTTTTTCCAGCAAAACCTGCCATTATTAAGAACCCCAAGAATGCCTGTAACAACAAATGTTTACTCAAAAAAAAAATTATGGCTAATTCTGATACAACCACAAACAAATTACACACGGTTCGCATTAGATAAACAACTTGAGTAGTTGCAAGCACAGAATATACATTTATAATACAAGAAGTTAAGTATCAAGTCTTAATATAGTACTCTTAACATAGTCAAGTATAAGATTAACAAAACTAAAGAAAGCATGGCTAGCATACAATGCATTGTGGGGATATTATTAACACGGTAGTTTATTATCAGGAAGCCGAACAGGCTTCAACACATGGTTTTTATTTTAACGAGGGAGAAAAGTTAAAAACAGCGAAAAGATGTGCACAAAGAGGCTTACTCTGTCGTATAAATAAACGACAACACGATAAAACGCAATGAAAAATAAATAAATAAATAAAAAAGCGATTAAGAAAAGACGTAAACACAGAGACTTACTTCTCAAGTAAATTAATAATAAGTAGATATAGGAACGAAACTAATAATAATGGATAAAAGCTCAAAAATAGAATTTGAATTTTTAATCTTATTGAATAAACAAAAAAAGGAGGAAAATGACTTCTTCTTGTGAATAGACAGCTTCTGCTATAAATTGACCACTAAGAGGAGCACATATGGAAGGAGAAAGGAGGAGAAAAAGGTCGGTTTTCTGAATAAACAAAAAAAAAAGGGAAGACGGAGATTTTAAAAAAGTTTTTAAGAAAATTTTTTAGAGAAAGAGAGTTTTTTTATGATTGAAGAATTTTTAAATAAACAAGAAGTTTTATAACTGATTGAAGAAGAAAAAGAAAATTGTTGATAAAACAAAAGAAGCAAAAAGTTTTATAGAAGTCAGTAGAAAAATTGATTAAAGAAAACAAACCCTCAACCTCAATCCTAACTTTCACATTACCCGTTCCGCATAACCTTTCCACGTACCTCCCCAAACCCTTACAACAACTAACAAATAGATAAAAAAAATTATTTACAAAAAAAAACTATTAGAAGAAGTCTTCTCTTTATACGAGAATTTACTCTTTGAATAAAAAGATTTCTCTTAGTTTTTTCCGAAACCTTAGTGAATGTTTCCACTAGTTTTCTATAAAATGTTCAAGTTTTCTCCTTCCTTTAGTCAATAAAGTTGGGTTTTCTTAATTCAAACACTTTATGGTGGTCCATATTCTTTCTGAAAAGCTTGTTGCTGTAATTGTAAATCTTGTCTTGTTTTGTTTGGAAAGGATTTATAAAACATCGAAGCAGATTTATTTAAGCAAAGGGGAAAAGCGCAAAGTTGTTCGTTATCTTCCTTCATTGACATCATTTTAAAAATTCATAAAAGTAACTACTTTTTATTAAGTAATTGCTTAATTCCAATTATTTTTTCCTCATTAAAACCGAAATGCAAGTCACTTTTAAAATTCCCTATTCTTAATTGACATCTTTTTTTAACCTGTAGTTTACAAGAGATTTTTAATATTTTATGAAACCGAAAGTTTCAATTAAAAAATTTATCTGTGTTAGACTTGTATAAAAATATTTAAAATGGACAAATGGAAAACATAGATTCGATATTATTTGAGAATAAAGTTCAAGACGTTTCAAGTTCAATATAATTCAATTCTATATACTTCAAGAATAAAAAAGAAAGTATTGCCTCGCTAATTCATCATTTTGAAGAACTTAGTTTTTTGCTTTTACGATGTTTCTTTTTAGCAGAATTGACACTTTGAGGATTGTACCGAACAACCTTTAAGGATTTGATAATATCAGTACTACCCTTTTTACCAACACCATCTACAACTGGAACAGAAATAGGGCCTACGTAAGGTCCGAAAGGTTTCCCAGAATAATTTTCTTCAGTCCACACATGCACGGCAAGTCCTCGAGGAACAAACATACTTTTGATGTTATTGGCTCTGGTAGAAAAATGACATTCGTGGATGATCAATTGATTAAAGTTCTAAATATACATGAGTGTACAAAGTATGATTTATTGAAATACATTTACATCCGAACAACAAAAATAAACGAATATTGATATTTTAAGAACAAAAATAAATGAATATTGATATTTTAAGAACAAAAATAAACGAATATTGATATTTTAGAAACAAAGTAAAATGTTCTCACCCCAATCTTAACATAATCACACATTTCAGTGAAAAATGTACCACGACAGATTTTTACCATCTCAGTAATATTCTCTTTACTATTGGAAATTTTCATGGATTTTGTCGAATCTCTTATACAAATATGATCAATGGTGTTTGGGCCATAAAATGGACCGAATGCAGTGCCTAATAACAAAAGGTAAAGAACATAAAATTGCAACACAAAGATTTATGTGTGCTGTTTATGCCCTGAAGATAAAATGGCTTACATATGTCGTATCTTTTAAAAAAATACATTCGGTCATATCTGAAGAAAATAATCAAGATAATTTATAAATGGAACAAACCTTGGAAGTCTGTTTTTCTGTAAAGAAGAACTTCAGTATTTTCGGGAATGTATATAGATTTAAATTTAATTGCCTGTGGTTTTCCTAGAAATAAAAATTTTTTTTTTGCTTTAAATAAACTGAAAACCAATTTTTTTTATAACATGTTTCTTTGAATCATTTGTCAATATTTCTTCCTCTAAAAAAATAATATTTATAAGCAGTGAACTGAATGAGCCATCTCAATATCTTAAGAATATCAATTTTGAGTTAATTTACATTTTAAGATCTTAAAAGAAAGAAAAAAACGGAAACCTTTTGAAGTAAAAGGATAATAAGTCAAATTTCAAGAAGAAATTAAAAATAATAAAAACCGTTGAATGCAATTATACAAACTAAAATAGCAAAATAAAAATCGCAAACATAGAATCTTTTAAAAATATCTGACCTTTGCCGAAGTAATTTACAACGTCAGTGTAGTTCTTTATTGGAAGTTCATAGCAATATCCACTCTTAAAAAGATAAAAATTATGTTTAACATTAATTGTTGTCAGCAATTGTTCATGAAATATACCTTGTTTAAACAAGGTATATTTTATGAACAATTGCTCTGCATTAGGGTGGTCTAAAAAACCATGCTGAAAAAGTAGTAGAGTGATTGCTCCACATGGCTTTCTTTTGTTGATTGGTTGTAGGTATTTAACCTGCAAAATTTCAGGTTGATTGAGCAACATTTACAGGTCAACCAATTATTATTATTACTTGTCTCGTACCTAAGTTTACAATTTACAATCAATCCTTTTTTAACATGCTATAAATTAATTTACTGTGGTGAATTCTAATGTGCATGCTACGTTTTTCATTTGAAGAGTGTTACTGAATTAAAATCAAATTGACATTGAACTAAAATTGAACTATTGAAATCTTCAACAACTAAATCACAAACTAAACTATAAAATGGCTTCGTCAAGTTTGAAACCTGCCCCAGAGCTTTGGCTAATTGGAAAGCCAACATCTCAGTTTTCTACAACAAAAGTACCATGTATTTTGAATATACTGCTCTGACTTCACCATTTATTGAAGAACCCTTCTGAAAAGGAACAAAAAATTTTATAATCCAGCTATTTGTATTTGGATGTAAACCAAGATACAAACACAGCAGTTTGACTCATGAGTCAGAAAACTGTCAACCCTGCATCAGAACTATCTGGCTCTGAAGGTACACAGAACGCAACAGGATGAAAGAAGAGAAAGCAACAGGATGAACTGAGACATGTTTAAAGATGACTTTCAAGAATTGTTGGACATTCCAACAAAGGAAGTGATGAAAAATACAGAATGAAGGGAATTTCTTTGAATACAAAGATGTTTTTTCCTGCAGCATAAGTGGAGTAGATGTAAATACAGCAGCAAAAAAACCAGAAAGAGGCAAGAAAAGAAAAATGAGAAAAAGATTTAAATAAGATATGAAGAACACATGAAAAAGGGCATTAGTTAAATAGAACATAAACTTCCTTCATTGACATCAAGCTCAGAATCAGAAGAAGATGAGAAGTGTTATAAAATTCAAATTCAGCCACATATGCCTACAAAATCAACAGATTCAACAGAATGTGCTTCAAAAATATAATTAAAAAAACTTTTCCATTCCCTTGAAGTTGTAGGTACTTCAGATCACATTTGCCTCTCAGACCGTGGAGTTATATTTGTACCTGGAGTTTTTGCACAGACATTTAGCCATTACATATCAAAAACAGCATCAGTTTGAAGTTCAATCAAACAATTAAAAATAAAAGAAAATGCCCAACATTGATAGATCAAAGCACAGTGCTTTAATCCACCTATGTTGCAATGTTATATACATAGATGGTATCAAAGCACAATAATACAACAATTGTCATTGGGAATGGCTAAATACTGTTGGCTTTTGCAACAACTCTGACAATATCTTTACCACCAGGACAGTAAAATAAAAACTGTCAAAAGGAAGACCTCTAAATACTATTTCTTTCAATTTTTGCAAAAGGTATGTATGTATGTATGTATGTATGTATGTATGTATGGATGTATGTATGGATGTATGTGTGCATGTATGTATGGATGTATGTATGGATGTATGTATGGATGTATGCATGGATGTATGTATGGATGTATGTATGGATGTATGAATGGATGTATGTATGGATGTATGTATGGATGTATGTATGGATGTATGTATGGATGTATCAGTGAAGTAGTCATTTTCATCTTTCCGAAAGTACTTTTTTTATAATCATTATTAGTGTCTTCATTTCGGTCATCGTTAGAACAAATGGAAGCAATTAATACACATATTTGGTTAATGCATAACTACTCCCTAAATTATTTTATGACATATAAAATAAATGCTCAATACACAATTTTTTAAAACTTTTATTAAAATGCTTGCACAATCAGATGCTAAAATGCTAACAAAACTATTATTCAAAATCGATTTAAACTCTTTTAAATAAAATTGAGGGTAATTTAACATCAGCTTTTGAGTAATTTAAGTGAGTGCAAATAACTCTTTGAGATTTAGATTTTATGATAAATAGTTTATCGTTTTCTAATAATTTTATCATTTGAACAATCATAATCCAAAAATAATTTTCCAGCTAATGAAATAAAGACCTGCGCAACTCAGTTAGATTTTATTTTTTTCTGTCTCAAGATGGATTTGACATCTGACTAGTAGAATATCTTTAGAGACCAGATACGGATCATTAACATTTTTATTAAAAAATATTTCAGATGATAAATATTAAGTATTGTTTAAATTCTTTTTGAAGTCGCATAAATAATGAAGTTTTTTTTGACGAGGCAGAAATTGTTAAAAATTTTTTAGAAGTGGCAGAAATAATAAAATTCTTTTTTAAAGTGGCAGAAATAATAACATTGGTTTTTAATAAATAATAACAAATAAAGAAAAAACCTGCTATATCATTTCTATATCATTTTTATAAAAAATTTTATAAACAAATTTATGTATATGTAAAAACTTGATATAGAGGTTTGTACTTTATTATCAGTGTATATAAATAACAGAAGTTACTTAATTTCTGAGGATATATTCTTAAAGTAAGCCTTTTTTTTTTTTTTTCTTAAAGACATTATTTACATAAAATATGAGCCTTTTTACAAATGGTACATGGTAGCTTCTGAAAGGATGCTCAGCAAATGTAACTTTATGACCAGAGAACATTCTACAAAACATTTAAATCATCCCCCATGATTTTCTTTAAATTAATTAACGAATTCCACGAAAATAACCAACTTTTCCTTTTATTATGAATTACATTTAAAAGCATTTATTTTAAAATCTTTATGCTGCTAGCAAAAAAACTTAAATATAAACATTATTAACTGACTTTAAAAAATGATTATGTTAGCATAATCATTTGCAACTCAATCTTAAAAATGAAAGCACCAACACCCTAACAGAAGATGGCGTCAGTCGGTATGGACACTGAAAAATTAGCGAAAAGTTTGCACTAAAATTTAATTTGATAGCAAAAGTAAACTTTTCAGGAGGTATCTTTTAAAAAAATTAATTTAGTTTGAAATATTAATATTGTATAAACATTGGATAATTGTTAATTAAGCATGATATTAACGTTAATAAATGTAGAAACTTATTAACTAGCGGAAATTTATTTTATTTTTATTTGAAATAACGTAATAAGGTATTCTTAATATGAAAATTGATTTAAAGGCATGCTACTGTTTATCCATACCTGTAGTAGGTTTTCCTTTTCACAAACTCGAACATGTTTGGTTTTTAATTCAACGGAATTGATCTTGATAGAGCACCATTTACCTGGTATTTTTCCAATCACTGTTGCTCCAGGAAATGGCCCATAAGAATTACCTTTATAATGATAACAATTACAATAACAAACCATCAATATCAAATAAAGTTTTGATAAATTTTCAAAAATTTACCTTGAAAGTTTATCTGGCCATATCCAGTTACTTCTAATCCCTCTAAAATTATTATTATATCATAATTTTGTCTTTAATAAAAACAAAAAATAAAAAAAGCAAGTTCCTGAAATTCATTCTTAACCTATTCTAAAAATGATAACTTATTATGCTATAGCAAATATGGAATATGATCTGTAAATACAAAATGAATAAATGTCTCATCAAAAAAAAGATCATTTACCTGAAATGTAAATAGATGCAAAGTTATCCATCCATTTAGCAAGATCATAACTTTTCTTCTCTTTAGGCTCAAGATTGTAACAAAGTCCAAGTAATTCTTCTTTAGAACATATAACTACTTGTTTGGTAGCATTTTGACCAATTGGTAATGAAGCTAAGCTAGCAAGATACGCTCGAAGGGTTATGTACTTACCAGGTGCTCCAAAATATTGAGCGATGCAAAATCTTTTATCTCTATCCAAAAAAAAATAAATTTAAACGCATATGAGAAAACAATGTTTAGGAACTTTTATACAATTTTTAGTTTTTAGAAAAAGTTCAAGTTTAAATATAATCACTGAATGCAAAATATCTCCACCTACATATTGTTAATTGGGTCCAACAAAAATAGAAAAATATCTTTATCTGAATTTTTTTCTTTTTCTGTTAATGACAACAGATTTCTTGCAGTACCAGTTAAATTAACTGAACCAACAAGACTTGCCATATCAGCAATCAGTATTTGTCGAAGAATGGAGAGATCAGAATAGAGGTTGAGGAATTCCAAACATCTGCTAGAATTCCTTCTTGCAGTGGATTTACTTGTCGCATCATCTTCATTTTCCACTGAACAATTACAATATTTATCAATGTAAAATTTCAACTGCCCAAAGAAGGTCAGACCCTAAATAAAAATTATTTGTACATTTTTATTTATATTTTTATCAATATCAAGAAAAAGTTATAGTAGCAAAAAATTTAAAATTTGATATTTTCTTTTTTTAAATGATTTGAAAAAAGAAAAAAAGTTTTAAATTTTCACTTAAAATCAAATCAAAAAATGTGCCCTAACCCACTTGGAGGTTGAATTCTCTTTACATACATTCCATATATATATATATATATATATATATATATATATATATATATATATATATATATATATATATATATATATATATATATATATATATATATATATATATATATATATATATATAT
>QPEY01002123.1:24519-50606 GCA_014706445.1 Hydra viridissima | reverse complement strand
ATTAACGCCCTCGAGAATTTTTTGTTTCCGTATAAAAGTTGTAAGAGAATTGAATAAAAACAGTAGAAAAAAAAAAGTAAACAAAGTTGTCTTATTAACAGAAAGTTTTCATACCAAGGACATAAATAAGCATACTTATTAATTCTTCAGAACAGGTTAATAGGGAAATCTATAAATGCAATTGAACTGGTACTTTTCATTTTTAAAACATTTGTAATATTCTCTCTTAGAAACAAGTATCATTTCAACATCAACATAGTTTACAAATGCATACAGCCAGTATTATTTACAAACCTTCTCCACTCTAATGATTAAGTAAAATGTTTTTCATTCTGTTGTCATTTTTCAATTTGTTATTGTTGAATAAAAATGAATTAAGTACAAACTGCTTTATCAGTTATTTAAGTTAAATTGAGTTTAAAATATTTTACATACTTTAACCAGCTAAAAGGTTTTTAAAATAAACTTGAAATAGCTTGCATACCTTATACTATTTTATTTCAACCCTTTATGAGAATGCTCAGATATGCTATTTGAATAAATCTGTTAATTTTTTTAAAAAAAACAGAACAAAAACAATTTTAACTATAAATTTGCTAGTCCAAATATATTTGCTGTTTTAAACACATAAAGTGTACTATTTCAATAAATTTCAGAAAAATAAATTTATTTTACAAGACAGAAAATCCAGAACCTATTCTTTAAAATCAATTTTCAGAATATAAATAGATTATTTGGTTAGTGCAATTTAAAATTTCTTTTTACATTTTTTACTCAAGCAAAATAAACTTTTGAACAAGTTGGCATCTAGTTATAACAAATGTTGTTTTAAAAGTTAAGTTGTGTATTTCTAAGTTTTAAGTTTATTTTTAGGGATAAATCGTTTTTAGGAATTAAAGAGGTTAATTATAAGTAATAAAGATTGAGTTTGCTTTAGATTTTACTTTAAATTTAGTCATTTTAAAGGATTTTACTTAAAATTCATCATTTAGAAGGAATTACTTTCTAAAACTTACCAAAATTAAATTGATTGCTAAATATTTCATTAAAGTATCAGTCTTCTCAGATTTTTCCATTTACAACTGTGAATTTCTTCTCTTTATTTTAGGGGAATGTCTTGATTTATCTATACCACAAGAAAAAGTACAGTTATCAAACCAACAATATATTCAAATTTTTTTAATCATAGTTAGTAAATATATGCAGATATATTGCTTATAAAAACAAAAAGGTAAAAACTGTATTTGATTAGAGAGAATTTTTTATAAAAACCATTTATTGTAAACATGTCAATTCTAAGTTACATGATTGATGATTTTTGATTCTGTGTTAAGTTTTTTTGATTTTTTCATTTATAAGAAATTATAAATATTCTTAGTTTTCACCAAAAATTATTGATTATCTGTTACATTTTAACTTCATTGCCCTTATAGTTGCCACCTTTGCTATAAGTTTGTTGCAAGATGAAGTGACCAATTTTTTGTGCTGTTAATCCTTCATAAAATAAAGTTTAAACAACTTAAGTTGAATGTTACTTGTTTGATTATCAATTTTTGATTATCTGCTGATGTCAGTTGTGACTTTGTGATTTCTCTTTTTTTCAGTCAAGTACTTAAGGATTGTTTTAAAGTCCTGTTTTCCCAAACAGAACTTTTAATTACTTTGCAGATTTGTAAAATGGTTCAATGTATTTGTTAAAGTAATACTTGTAAAGTCATTTTAAATTAAAATATAATATTTTATGAAATATTCTTGCTTTTGGCACACTAGGTCAATGGGTAACACTCAAGTTAGAGCTATTGATAAACGAAGCATTGTTGACACTCAAGAACTTGACAATACACTACACAATGCTACTGACACTAACACGTCATCAGCAAGTTGTTTGGATCAAAAAGGTATGAGAAATTTTTCAGAATTTTATTTTATTCTAAACAAAGTTTCAGTTTTATGACAAAATAATTACTAAACTGGCTTTAGGTTTTCAGTTTTACTATCTTTTATTTTTGACAAATATTGATAATATTTCTTCAAATCTAATGTATATATTTATGTTTATTTTTATTGTTTCAATTTTTGAAACAATTTTTATTGTTGCATAAACTCAAAACATATTTATAAGAAGTTTAATTGGTGAATGGTTGTTAACATAAAAACACCAATATACCAAATTTAAGAACATCTCCACAGCAACAGCCATTTAATGGTACTGTGCACATCACCATAAATAATCTTAATTTATACTTAATGTTTTATCTTTTAATAGCTTGTAAATTAAAAGTAAAAAAAACTTCTATAAAATCAAAGGTAAATGAAAAAGTAGAGAAAATCTTGGAAATATTTGAATAATACATAATTGGTATTACTCTGTAATCACCATAGTATCAACATGAATGAAGTTTTCTCTGTGTTTTTACTAAAAAATTAAGACTAAGATTTTAGGCTTTTGGGCTGTAAACTTCTTTTAAAATGATGATTTGAACAGTTGAAGTATATTAATAGATTTCCTTACATAACAAAACAAAAAAAGCAGTTGCATATGTTAATTTTTGCTTCAGCTAAAGAGAACTTTAAATCACAGAGCAATTTTGATGTTTAACAAATACAAATTCTTCTATTATATTCTATTTTTATAAATATTTCACTGTCTTTAGGTAACCAAACACTCAAAATTATTTCCATAATGTGTTTGTTAATGATTAATAACTGATTACACAAAATATTTCTTGAAAACTGGTTTCCAAAATATATTGACATATCACACAATGTTAAAAATGAAAAGTGAATGTGTGAACTATCTTTCTATGTTTTAATCATATAAGATTTCTTAAGGACAAAACTACCTCCTAGTTATTCTTCAAATTAGATAAAAAATTATGAAAAGAATAATTTATCTTAAATGACGTTATTTGTTAGCCAATAACTTAGTCTTGATGTTAAAATAAATATGGTTCTAAATTTCAAACTTAACTCATTTTAACTTAAACAACTAATAAAATATAAAATCGTTGTGTATAAACTTTGATTGTTTATCTGAATAATTTGCTAACTATGCTAATCACCTGGTTACTAAATTTGGTTTTTAACTTGTCTTTTATACAATAGGGTTAAAAGTTCTGATAAAACTTGTTGAAACTTTTTATAGAGCACACAAGTCCGATTTATAGAAAAAGATCAGAGATCAAGTTCATTCCTTGTTTTAAGAAGTTCTTTTTGTATTTTCTAATTTCTTTCTGACCATGACATAAATACATTTTTTCCAGCCATGACTAATACCATAATCAACAAAAATATATGCAAAGACATCTTTAAAAATCATCTAAAACTTTTCTAAAATATAATAAAATGCCCTATCTTTGGGGTAAGCTATTGTGTTATCTTTTTTAATATTATATGTTGGGATAAAAATATATTAAAAGTGGTATAATGTTAAAGATTAATAAAATAGGGAGAAAGAGGGAGGGGGGGGGGGTTTGAAAGGGAAAATAAAATATTAAATTTTATCTGTTATGTTATAATGCTTCTGTTTTAAATACATATCATCTGAAAAAGAAAAATTTATTCAAACATAAAATACTCATAAGTATTTTAGTTTTTCCTGAACTTCATTAGTAGCTTAATTTGAAGAAAGTTACTATTGATTTTATCATGAAAAATAGCAGTGATTTTATGGCTGGCAAATCAGGAAAAAACTTTTGAGCTGATATATCACCTTAGTAAGGTTATTCTTTTCCAAAAAGAAGCTCTGCATAATATTTGAATTGAGAAAGTTTGGTTTTGTATATTAGATTTCCGTTTTCAGAGATTTTCAAGGAATCATCAAACAATTATTGCATGAGATTAATTGAATCCAAGCCTAATTCTATCCAATTACATAAAAGCAAAAAGAAAGGCAATTTAAGTATTATTTTTTATAAGTTTTTTTTAGTAAAAGTCTTTTTTAATTTGTTAATTAAAGCTTAATAAAGGTTTTGTGTTTTAACAATTTTATCATCAAAAAACTAGACTGATGTCATAAAAAATTTGCCCTCATAGAAAGTTTCTGGACACGCTGTAAAATTAAACTATTTATACTATTATACTTTGTCAATTGTGTGATTGTAGTTAGGTTATCGTAACATTTGTATAGCATTCTGTATTTAACAAAGTAAAAGAATTGTGTTAAAGAAATACCATTCACCATTATTTTGTTTAAGAATGTTTATCAATTTCTAAAAGAAAAAATAAGTAATCTTTATATCAAAACAAAATATTAGTAAGCCATCATTTACTCCTAGCTAGTTATTAAAAAATATAAAATAGCTGGACAACATAGAACAACTCAAATTATTCTTCTACCTGTATGGTTCTCAAAAATCCTTGTATTAGTGTCTTTTTAAACTTAGCTTTATCAACTTTTAGTAAAACTCATCTGTTATCTTTTGTTTTAGCTTTTTTATTTTTTTTGGATCAATTTTTTTAATTTTAGAGAATAATGAAAAAACAAAGACCTTGATTGAGCGAATATCACCTGACTGGAGGAAATTTGCTTTTAATACTTGCTTAAATAACATTTACAGTATTGTAGAACAAATTGATGTGGAGAATAGCAGCAATGAATCAAAAATGGCAGCTTTTCTTCAAAAGCTCTATAAAATCAATCCATCCAGCTATAAAGAAGTGATTGCAAGATCTCTCTTTACTTTAAGGAGATTTGATGTTTTGTTAGATGTAGCATCGGATGGTAAGTAATAAATTTTTTATCTTTTTGTTAAGGTTTCCACTAAATGTGGTTCAGTACCATTTTCTATTGGTTTTGGAGTTGGTTTTGAAATTGGTTTTGAAATTGGTTTTGAAATTGGTTTTCCTATTAACTCCATTTAGAGCCTTTTTCTACATTCTTTTCTGATGCAATTCTGTATTTTCTTTGTTGTTCATATCTCATTAAAGAAGGTTAGGTTTTAGCTTAATGGCTCTTTTAACAATAACAATTTTTAGTTTCTGTTTGAAAAGTTAACTTTTACAAAGAATTAAATTATTTTTTCTTAATTCTCTTTATAAGAAAGTTTTGAGGAAGTCCATAACATTTTGGTTAAACAAGTATCAATTGATTGGAAAAAATTTGCCCGTCAAACTAGTTTAAATGATATTGACACTATTGTTGAACATATTGATCATGATAATAAAGATGATGAATCAAAAATGTCATCTTTCCTCAAAAAGCTCTTTGAAATACGTCCACTAAATTACAAAATGGTTATTGCAAACGCTCTTGATGCATTAGAAAGGTTTGATGTATTGTTTGGTGTGTCATTAGATGGTAAGAAAATTTTTTCAATATTTTAAGTTATTGTAAATCATTTTAAAAGTTGTAGGCAATAATTTTTTTTTTTTTTTTTTTATTTGTTCAATTTTAACAAAGTAAAATATGATGAGTAAATAAGGAAAAATAAGAAATTTCAATTAAAGTACAAACTTTAATTGATATAAACAGATTATGTAATGACTGTTATATAACTATGTAATTTTATTTTAATTTATTTTTGATTAAATTTTTTAAAAAACACATTTTTTAGAGAGTTATGAAACAATTCGTCACATTTTGATTGAGAGAGTATCTCTTGACTGGAAAAGATTTGCTCGTAGTACTTCTTTAAATGGCATTGATGCTATTGTAGAAAATATTGATTTCGATTACCAAGATAACCAATTCAAAATGGCTGCATTTCTTGATAGGCTACATGAAATCTGTCCAATTTATTTTAAAGATTTAATTGAAATGTCTCTGAATATCATATATAGACATGATATTTTATCAGGAATAGCACTCGATGGTAAGTGTCTGTTGTGTTTGTTAAAGAATGTCATTTTGGAAATATATTTATTTTATGAGATTTGTGGAATAAAAGTATTTTATGCCTTTCCTTTATGACTAATAACTTTTGTTTTTCATCTTAAGTTGATACTAATAGAGTTCCTTCTGATTTATGAAACAAAATTTGTATCTAATTATAAGAAAATGACATAATATATGAATCATATAAGCTATTTGAAGTATAAAAGATTTAATATTTCAAATAACCAAAATATGAAATGATTGCAATTTACTTAAAAATTACCTCAGGTAAATATTCTCAGTTATTTCTTAAAATAAATGTGCATTAGGAATCCTTTTTAAATTAAAAAACAAGCTCAAACAATAAAAAACAAATTCAAACAATGAAAAACAAGTTCACCGAAGGAATAAAATATAAAATAAAAGATAAAAAATTTTTATATTTCAAATAATACTATTACTATATTTACTATTTTAAATATAATAGTTCTAAAAAAAAAAGAAATAGCAAAAATAATTTTGATTATAATCTTTTTCTTTGATGTTCTATTTCTTAGTAATAAAAATTTTAAATTTTGATATATTCTACATAATCTAACATTATGCTGATTAACTTCAATTGCAAATTGAAGTTGATCAGTTTTAAGTTGGATTATGTTGAAAATTGGTTTTAATTCAAAGTTAATTTAAATGTTGCAATGAATAGAAAATCATCATGTTTCATAGGATAAAGTATAATCCTTATTCATATAGATACCACTATAAACATAAATTCTAAAAATTAAAAATTTTAAAAAAGGAATTTTACTTATTTTTTAAAATATTGTTGTTGATTTTGGTGTTGTTGTTTGTATTATTATTATTGTTATTATTGTATCAATGATTTTAATTAACTTAGACTTATTACAGAAAGAATTTAAATGTTATAAAAAAAGAATATTTAATTTTTTCTATAATTTTGATTTTTAATAAAAACAATTTTCTCACAACATAAATAACCCACTGATAAAATTTTGTTTGTTATCATAAATTTTTATCATAAACCATAATTGTTATCATGTCTATCATTTTATTTAAACAATTTTACTTGTAAATGTTTGCAAGCAAAAAATAGCTGTACTTATGTATAGCCTTTAGATGAACCTTAAGAGATAATTTAAAAATATGCAAAAATAGAATTTGCATAAACAGTCTAAGTGAGGTTAATAATAATGTTATATAATAGGGCGGGTCAAATTTTTTTTTTAAGAAGCAGCATATTGTGGGGGGTTCCTATATATGTGTATAGGATGTATACCAAGTTTTAGGCCTGTGCTAGCCTCCGTAGGGGTCGCACACAAAATCTGATCTTTAAGCATTTTAAAGAAAAAGGGTGTATAAGAAACTTTTATAACTATTTTATATTTGTTTTATTTTATTTTATATAATTGTAATGATTTAGATATACTACAAAAATGTTCTAAAATACTGTTTAGGTATTTTATTAGAATAGGGGATTCAAGATGTTTAAAAAGGATATAAGCTTAAAAATGCTTTCTGTTCATATATATTACCTTTTCTAAGCAAAAAAACAAAACTTTTAGAAATAAAAAAAAATAGAATGAAAAATTTTTATAGTCTACAAAAAAATGTATATTTTTATAAATGTCTTATTTCCATTGCGCTTTCCAATCAAATTTTGGCATTTTTCCCCTGGACTCCAACAGGTTTATTACACATCTGTGACATTTTTCGTAGCCATATCTATTTTCTGATGCCTTTGTGACTAGTCCAACTATTCTTTCCATATTCTAACTATGACAAGGATACTTTGGGATACTTAATGGAGTGTCATTGGCTTTCAAAATATCTTCATTTGAATAGTCATTCAGTAAAGGTGGTGAATGAACTTCCTCAATGTCCCAATTTATCAATTCACAGTAATCTATGGCTCCAAGATTTAATGTTGTAGGAAGTTTGAAATGTCTATTGGATTCGCTAGTAAACCTGGATTTAAGTATCCTTTGAATGGCTGTAATTCTAACTTGTTTTCTTTCATCACTTATCATTGCCAATAAAATGTTCTCTGGGTTAGCGAAATATAAGTTTTGCTTCAAAACTTACTCCACTACCTCCTTATATTTTACATCAATAGTTGCATTTTTAACTAGTTGAGCAAAATACCAAAATTTTTGAGCACCATTGATTGCCAAATAATTTGATTTGATTTGGAACCATCCTGGTGCATAGCATTGCATAATTATTGTAACCAAGTCAATAAGTTCTTTTCTTGGCTTTTCTGTAGAAATGTATAAGCGTAGAATACGATTTTCTCTTGTAAGCCACAAGGATGATGAATGTTTCTGGGAGAATTTTTAGAGATTTGAAACATCTCCTGATTGAATAGATAAACAGATACTGTAAAGATATTTTTGATCTGAACGTAATTCACTAAAGATATTATCTGGAATTAAATGAAAAGAACCATTGATTTTTTTGAAAGGAACTACTTCTAAATTAGTTAAGTCTTCTGTTTATTTTTTTTACCAATTTCTTCTTTAAATGATCCAGGGCCAGAAGTTTTTCCATCAATCAACTCAAATACATGTTTAAAGGGAAGTTCATTCAAATGTAGTTGACAAACGAGCCACTGTATTGGTCTATCGAGTTCTGTTTCAATTAATTTTATCACTCCTCCAAATTTTCCAGTATTTACTACAGTTGCATCACATAAGAGAGCATTTAAAGAACCGCTGCTGCTAGTTTCAAATATTAAATGGAGAATTTCATTAGCAATTCAGCGAGAAGTTCCATTATCAGGTGTTAGTTGATCTATATAGCTGCTGCTTGGTTCTCTAACAATTGTAATATGTTCTTCTTTAATTATCCCTGCAGTTGTTATTGTATTGTCTTTTCTTCCATCAAAACCAATACATTGTAATTTCAAATTTTCGCATTTTCTCTCATTTACATTTTTTTGTCCAACACGAAGTCTTTCTCTTTCTACTTTTTTCCTATCAAGCATATTTGATTCATTTAGTATACCCATGTCTTTTAGAGCAGCATTGACAATAGCAGCAGTTGCTCTGCAACTGAGACGATAACGATCTGCTATGATTGCTAGTTCATTGTAATGAAACCTATTTTGATAACATTTTTTTAAGACATTAGATTCGTATAGCTTGTCATATTCATTATTAGATTCATCTAATATGATATTATCCTCAGATTCATAAAAATTGTCATCGGTAATTTGTCTATCAGTGTCTTTCTCAACATTTGTATGTGTATTTAACTGTTTTTTTTTTCTTTTTTCAGTTTTCTTTAAAGTAGATGTGTAGGTACGATCAAGTAGTCCAAGTTGATTTGTGCGTTTCTTTTACCCAACAAACGCATCCCATTCTTTTATTGGGACTTTAAAAGTACATCTGCATTTCTCTCTTTCTACTCCTAAATCATAACAGTTGCATGAACATATGTCAAACATGTTGTCAAAAGCTTTCAATTTGTCATAAAAATTAGCGTTTCTTCTAAGTCTTGAAGTTTTATTTAAATTGGATGCTTTTTCCATTAATCTACATACTTTTGAGAATACTCCCTCTGTTTCGATTGTTGGAAAACTGAATTTATGCCAAATATTTTCAATTTCAGTGGTAACTAATCTGTAACATTCATGAGCAGAAATTGATCCTTTGCCTTTAGCATCTTCATTTCTATGAACATAATAACAATATTTCACAACATCTCTTTTTGTAGGAGTCATTGCAGTCAGAAATTTAGAACCTTGTCCAAATGTTAAGTTGTCAGTTTTACTGCGAGTATGAAATGTTGCCATAATACAATGTGTTGCTTATTATTAGTTATATTTTATTTTCAATTACTAAAAATAAAATGTAGGCAAATATATATAAAAACAATAAATATACTATGTATAGAGACTAAAATGCAACAAATAGAATAAACCAAAAAGTTACATAGTAGCATAGCAAAAGTTCTTATGCTAACGTAATATCATATTTTGAAAGGTGATGAAGTGAAAAACTTTGAAATTGAAAATTTTTTTTTGCTTAAAGTTTTTATGTAAATAGAATGTATACCCAAAAAAAAAAAAAAGAAATTTTGGGGCAAAATTTAGGGTGTGTGGTGCAACCCCTAGGGGGTGTGTAAAATAAAATAAAATTAGTCTACATAGTTTTTTATACCAATTAAATAACTCCACATAGTGCTGCTTGTCAAAATTTTAAAAAAAGTATGGTTTTGACCCGCCCTATTATATAACTTAATTATGCTTCCTATAAGTTATTACCACATCATATTCAACAGCACAAAATGCTTTAAAGTAAAAATAAGCAAAAAATCATTTTATTCTCTAAAACTCTTAAAAAGAGCCCAGATAATTTGTTATCATCTTTTTTTTCCTTTAGGTTTAACTCAATTCATTTTGCTGAAATAGTCAAAACAAAATTTTTTCAAGTGGATTCATTTTCAAACAATGAAAGAAGTTTTATGTTTTGAAAAGGGCTATTCTAAGTTTTTATCTTACCATGTGATAACTTTTTTCAGTATCTTTGACATCAAATTTATCATCTATCATACAGAAGTGATTTGAATGAGCCACTTTTGATTATTAGCTGTGTTATTTGAAAACATAAATCAATTTGCACATCAAATTTTGAGATATTTTTTCGGACAACTTAAATAGATGAATTTACATGGTCTACTACTTAGAAAGAATGCTTTTTAATTGAACAACAAACGTTTACCAGCTCATTAATTGGTAATGTATAAGTGATTTGTTTTTAAAAATGAAAGATTGAGAAATATTTGTATTTGAAATAGAAACATAGAAAAGACGATAATATTTAAATTTGAACAAAAATTACAAAGAATATAAATTGAAAAAGTACAAAGAATATAAATTGAGGATGGTTTTTATTGGTACAATTTTAACAATACCATAATTGAAACAGTTATCCATAAATAAAAAATAAGCACAAACACATTTGTAAATGAATGTTGCAAATAATTGCTAAAAAATTTAAGTTGTTAAAAAAAAAATTGTTTTTATTATGATTATTATTATTCTTTTTGTTATTCTTTTTGTTGTTGTTGTTGTTGTTGTTGTTGTTGTTGTTGTATAATAATAATGATGATGATGATGATGATGATGATGATGATGATGATGATGATGATGATGATGATGATGATGATGATGATGATGACGACGATGACAATGACGATGACAATGACAATGACGATGGCGATGGCGATGATGATGATGATGATGATGATGATGATGATGATGATGATGATGATGATAATAATAAATTATTATTATTATTATTATTATTATTATTATTATTATTATTATTATTATTATTATTATTATTATTATTATTATTATTATTATTATTGTTATTATTATTGTTATTATCGTTATTAACATTATTATAATTGTTAATAGTAGTGCACAAAATATTTTATTAAGTAAACTAAAAATTACTTTACTGTAAAATAAAAAATTACTGTTACAAACAATAAATTTTTAAACTGAAACAAACAAATATTTCTATGTACAGTAGAAGAGAAAATTTGGCAATAATACCTCAAAAACAAAAACAAAAAAAAAAAATCAAAAATAAATAATTTGCTGAATAAAAATAGGCTTAAAATTCATAATAATAAATGGGCATTAATGTGAGATCATACCAGCGAATAGCAATGCACAAGTAGTCTAATATAAACAGAAACACATGTTGATTACAAAATAAATGCAACAATATTTAAAACAAACTTTTAAAAAAAGTAGAAACTCCAACTAAACATTATACAAATCCAACTAAACATTTCTTAAAAGGACTTAAGTTATTTCTTAAAATTAACTTATATTAGGAAAATATTTAAAGTTTTTTAATAAATTTTAACGTGATAACAAAATCATACACAAGTTTTTGTTCAGGTTGTTTGATTTGCATTATTTTGCATTTAATTTTTAAAAACCTAAGAACACTTCTTTTGTTCTTTGAGAAATGCATGAAGCACTGAAAAATCATTATCTTAAAACTTATGGAAAAATGGATGAAAATGTGCACTTAGTAAAAACTCCAGCTAAAGTTGAACTTTTAAATAAGTACATTGAATTGACTGTAATTGATGCAGATGAAGTAGAAAAAGACATTGTAAGTATTGCAGAGCGAGAGTTATTTCTTCTAAGACATTTGACCTATGAGCCAATCATGTTTAAGGAAGTGTTTTCAAAGGAACTATCTTTACTCTTGATATCTGGTATTGCTGGAATTGAAAAAACTTGTTTGCTCAGAAAGTGCCTACTTGACTGGTCCAATGGTATCTTATGGGAAACTGTGGATTTTGTGGTTTATTTTGAATGTAGAAAGTTAAATCAGTTTCAAAACATTGGTGACATAAATGAACTGTTGAAAGTTTTCTACAAAGATATTTTTCAAGAGTGCAATGTTTGTGAGCCTTTTTCTATTCTGTTTGTGATAGATGGGTTGGATGAGTTTGCTCACTTAGATAAATTAATGAAGCATAATCTACTTCATCGGAGCGAAAAATCCATCATTAATGCATTGAATGCAGAAGTATTGAATATTCAAAAGTACAAATGTGTTGTTACTGGATGCTATATCACAATACAAAGATAAAGTTAGAAAATGTACAGACAAGTTAACCATTCAAATAATGGGTTTAAATGACAATTGAGTTAACAAGTATATTGAAAAAATTGGCAACAAAAAAGAAGCAATTAAAACTGTAATTAAAACTGTAATTAAAACCTTGAATACTATATTTCTTGAAATACAGTTTAAAATATTTTTCTTTAAAAAAAATTTGTGTTTAAGCAGCCATTATCAGCTTTAGAAAATCAAGAGAAATTCCCAGAGGTCAGTGATGAAAGTAACTTTAAGGTAACAAATAGGAAAAGCAAAGATCTTAATAAAAGATATAAATTTGAAAAGTATAGTAATTGCTTTGTTGTACCAAGGTTGCAGTGAGAGTACTGGCATTTGGGGCTGTTTTAATCAGATTGGGTAGTTTTGACTGGGTCCAGTTGTCATATTTTTTCCCTTACTGACTGTTGAGTAGCTGTTGTCAATGCAATTTGTTCTGCACCAAAATGTGAATTTTGATTTTTCTTTCAAATAACTTATTAGATCTTGCAGAAAGCAAAGAGGAAGAAAAGTCTGAGGAGGTTGGCTTTCTTTTAGATCAAGCACAAACAGAATCTTGTGGTATTTTTTTAAGTTTTTTTCATACTTTTTTATAGAAGCTACACTAAAAAATGGATTATTTCAAAGATAATTCTAGAGCATTAATGTAATAGAAAATTTTTGAAACAAGTCAGGGAGACTTGGTCCAGTTATCTTTTTTATTTTCCCCTATTGGCTGTTGATTAGCTGATCCAGCAATAATATTGTAAAATACCATTGTGGATATGCTTTTCAGTAACATATTCATGAAGGTATTTTACAACATTATTGTTCACGTTTGATTTGCTTTTGATGATGGTGAAGCAATTTCATGAGAAGTCTCTCCTTCCTTTGCAAGTTTTATTACTCTCATGAGTTTGCATTTTGATGTTTTAAATAAAAATGAATTAAAAGGTAATTCATTTTCTGCAAAAATTTCAAATCAACTCTATATACAAATTACACTTCAACCATTTATGACTCATCGCTCTTGAGCATTTGCCATATTCCATTATGAATATTTTTTTTTTCAAGATTTTTGTAAATAAATAATGATGCTCTCTTAAGACTTTTAAACTTTTAAAATTTTTTTTTAAAGTTAAAAAACCTTTAAAAACTTTTAAACCAAGTTAAAAAATCTTTAAAAAGAAAGCTTAATGGTTTTCATTTCAATTTCTTTTAAATTTCAAAAAGATCTGATTGTAATCAACTGTTAATATATTTGTGTATTTATAGACTTTTATTGCCAAATAAAAGTTCAAATGTTGTGTAAGAACTCATATCTATTGATATTGTCTTGTTTAACAAGCAGTATCCAGTTACTTTTGCAATTTTTATGAATTTGTTCCTAAATAAACTGGAACTTGTATTTGTATATGCAAAGCTATGATTATGCTCCCACATCCCTCTATGAACTAAACATAAACATTTAGCATGCCATTATTTGTGATATCTTTGAATGTCCCACTGTGTCAATTTATAATGTAGGGCAAGAAACTTTTTCACATGTAAATATAACATTCAACTGTATATAGCATACATTCTTTTTATAGGTAAACCACTGGTAGCTCAAGTTGATTTGGAAAGTGGTAAAACAGCTGTTTCTATACCAATTGATCATAAGTTGTCACAACCTACATCATCATCATCTTCTATTGCAAGACCACCAAGACTTGTTGCCCTTCATGATTATTCAGCTGCTGATGACTATGAGGTATTTTTGTACAATCATAATTATATTTTATCATACTTTAAAGTATATATTATGCTTTACAATTAATATTACTTTTTTAAGCTAAGAGGTAATAAGGGGCGTTAGACTATTTACCATCATGGTAGAATAGTTTACAAAGTTTTGTAAAAAACTGGCTGTCTAACAGACATTATTAGTCCCCTCTGTATTCACTTCAAGAACTTCTTATTATACTTTTTATAGTATTTTAATTATAATTTTTTTAAAAGAAAATTTTTTAACAACTGGTTTTGGGAAAGTTAAGAGAATATTTATAAAGTTGTTTTTTTTCCAGGAAAAAGTTAATACATTAAAAGATCAACCAAAAATGAGTGATAATCTTGATGATTCAGAGCTGCTGTTAAAATTAGGTGAAAATGTTGGCAAAGACTGGCGGTGGTTAGGACATTATTTATCAGTCAAAAATCATGAACTTGATGCAATTGATGCTGACTATATTGAATTGAAAGAGAAGGGATATAGAATGTTATGTAAGTGGAAAAACCAACAAAAGTCTCCTACCATAGATGATTTAGCAAAAGCAATATACAAGATGAATAGATTAGATTTGATAAGAGTGATGGAAAAGTTCTCAAGTAAAAAACTTTTTTTAAATATATTTTAAGCAAAATAATTTGCAGTAGTACTTTTTTTCTTTCTTTTCTTTTTTTTTCTAAATCTGAAACTTCTTTGAAGTTTAAAGGCATAGTAAAAAAAGGTTCTTTAGTTGTTTTTCTCTTGTATTTTGCTTTTTGTAATAAAATTTTTGAATGATTTGCTCATTTTTGATAATATACTTACTAGATAAATCATTTGAGACAGAAAACCCCCTGAAGCTATCTGTTAAAGAAAAAGAAAGTAAGTTGTTGTTAGCTGTGTAGAAGTTATTTTGCAATATACAACATCTTATTGTTTGAATATTTTTTGAATATTTTTAAACATAAGATCATTTTATTATCATCATCATATTATAATATTTCATATTATAGTATTTTTAGTTTTCAAACCCATTTAACTTCTTTTTTGTAGTAGATTAATGAAGAGAAAAATTTTCTGCATGAAATGATTTTAAATGAGGAATGATTTACACCAAGATATAGCCTCTATATGCATATTTCTAACATTTCTTGCAGGTTTTGTTTTTCTTTATGTGATCTCCACAAATAACAATTATAACTAAGTTATTTTAATTTCAGATGCAGAGCAGCATAAGATTGGTAAGCTACTTAATTTTAGAAAGTTTTTTTTTTTACTTTCTGATTTTTGATAATTATACTACTACTACTACTACTGCTACTGTTACTGCTACTGCTACTGCAACTGCTACTGTTATTGCTACTCCTACTCCTACTTCTACTGCTGCTACTATTACTACTACTACTAATAATGATAATTGTTGTGTTTATTATCTATCTTCTTTAAAAGACTGGCACCGATCTCTAAGATCAGCCCGTATATCTATACATGTATATAAATATGACACATGTCCCTAATAAAACATAACCCAAATATAAATGTCAATAACTCATAACTCCTCATAATCGAGTGGCCTTTTATTCTTTATTAATCGTCCACGACTTGATACTCATATTTGTTCTTCCCTTGTATCTTCCACTAATCTGTTTTCTTTTGCAATTATCATTTTCTCATTCTCAAAATCAGGTGAAACCATTGCGTTACTACTGTATTCATCAACCAGAACATCAGTTGACCTAGTACTTGAAAGCAGAAACACTTCAGTCCACAGGCTATAGTAATCAACAATAATTAAATAGTTTTTATTAGCCCATTGAAACAAATCAGTTCCCAGTTTTTGCCATGGTCGCGTTGGAATTACAGGAGATAGCAGATGTTCTTTTGGCTTTGATGGGAGATATTTCATACATGCCTCACATTTTCGAATTAATTGTTCAATTTGGTTATTTAAACCAGGCCAAAAAACACTCTGACGTGCACGCTGTTTGCACTTCTCCATTCCCAAGTGACCTTCATGTAATTGTGAAAGAATTTCTTTTTTGCATACTAATTGGGATTAATATTCTATTTTGATATAACAAAAGTCCATCAATTTTAACTATTTTATCTTTGAAATTACAATAAGGCTGGAGATTAGCTGGACAGTATTTTTTTTTTTATTAGGCCATCCCAAAATTATACTTTCTTCCAATTGTTTCAAAAGTTCATCTTCTCCAGTTTTCTTCCTAATTTCATCTAACCGACTCTCTTTAGCAGGCATACTTTTTATTATTGAATTAACGTATATGTTAAGATCATTTTCTGCTATCTCGTCTTCCTTTGTAGGTTGAGATACAGGTGCACGAGACATTGCATCTGCGTCAGTAATCAAGTTGCCAGGAACATGCTCTGCAGTAAATGAAAATCTTAACAATTTCATTCTTAAGCGTTGAATTCTCGGAGACATCTCAATAAGTGAACAGTAATTTAATATGGGAATTAATGGTTTATGATCTGTTTCCAATATAAAATTCGGTAGACCATACAAATATTTAGACATACGTGTGCACCCCCATGCTACAGCTAACATTTCCATTTCGACTGGATAATAATTTTTCTCAGTCATTGTCAAAAATCTAGATGCACAATCAATTGGTTTGTATACATCATCATGACTCTGGTAAACAACTAAACTAAGTCCGTTTAACAAACTTCCATCTGTTCTTACTTTTACAGGTTTTTTAACATCATAGTGGGGCAAAATGGGTGGATTAGTCAAACTATTTTTCATCATTAAATGCTTTTGAATGATTGTCAGTCCAAAACCATGCTAATTTTGAACTTAAAGATCTCTTAAAGGTTGAGCAACCTTAGCAAGCGATGGATTAAATTTTGATAGTTGCTGAGCCATACCAAGAAAGCTACGTAAAGCTGTAATATTTGTTGGTCTTGGAAAATTTTGTATAGTTTCAACTTTTTTGGTCAACGGTTTTACTCCTTCTGCTGAAATTTATGACCTAAAAATTCTACTTCAGTTTGATTAAATAAACATTTTTCTAAATTAAGGGTAACTCCATGTTCTGCTAATCTACTCAGCAATGCTACAAGGTTTTCATTATACTCATTTTCTGTATTGCCAAAAACTAAAAAGTCATCCATACTTTTTACTACTCCTTTTAGACCTTCAATTACATGATCCATTTTTTTACTAAAAATTTCTGGGAGTGATGTTAGCCCAAATGGACCCCTTGTTGGGCAGAAACGACCAAAAGGTGTGGTAAATGTACATTTTAATTGACTTTCAACATCCATTGGTAACTGCCAATATCCTGAGTTGGCATCTAATTTAGCCATATACTTACACCCATTTCCTAGTTGCGCAAATGTATCATCTACACTCGGAAGTTCATAGAATTCACGTTTTGTATCTTTGTTTAATTGTGTCAAATCAATACAGATACGAAGCTGTTCATTTGGTTTTTTCACGACTACTATTGGATGACACCAGTCTGTAGGTTGATTCACTATTTTGATAACACCCATTTCTTTCATTCGCTCAAGTTCTAACTTCAATGGTTCAAGTAGTGGGAATGCTACTCGCCGTGGCGCTCCAATGTGGTATGGTGTTGCATTTTCTTGTACTGCAATATGTATGGGATCACCTTTTATTGCCCCTAATCCTTTAAATACTGATGGAAACTGTTCTATAATGCTACATTTTGATTTTGTAATTGTAGCACACATGAATCCTTCTGGAATGTCTAATTTAACCAGGCTAAACTTTTGTGAGGCAGGTCTTCCCAATAAAGCAGTTTGTACATTCTTACAAACATATATAGTAATTAATCCACTGTGCTGACCATTGATTGAAAATGATTTTTGAAAGTAACCAAGGCAATTGAGTGCTTTATGATCAGGACCTATTAATTGTTTGTTAGTAACATGTAAATGTTTAATTTTAACTCCAAACTTTTTTAAATGATTAGTTCCTATAACTGTTACCTCTGCACCTGTGTCAACTTTAAATGTTATTTTTCCGTATTTCACTTTTAATTGTATTTCCCAAGGTCCTTCTGGATTATCTACTCCTACTCTACCCAAAAACAATGCACCTAGATGCTGCTGCTTGCTTGACAAATTTTTATCATCCCTTTGTTGATCAACCCATCTATCAGGAATATTTGATTTTGTTTTCAGGCAAACTGAACTATTTGAGAAGTGGTTCATAATACCACAGTCTCTACAGCGAATCTATCTACAGTTAAATCCAAGATTGGAGGAGAAACACCTCCCTTACCACTTTCTGCCATTCTATGTGTAACAATTCACAGGTTTGAACAAGATAATAATAAAAAGTTTTCGCGCGTTTCTTCACATACTCATAGCGCCATGTGTTTATTATCTATCCTCTTTAAAAGACCGGCACCGATCTCTAAGATCAGCCCGTATATCTATACATGTATATAAATATGACACAATAATAATAATAATAACAACAACAACAACAACAACAACAACAACAACAACAACAACAACAACAATGGTAATAATAATTTGAACGATAATAATAATAACTAATAATAACTAATAATAATAGTAATAATGGTTCAGGTAAGCTTCCCAAAATTTCTTAAGATTTTGATATTGTAAAGCATGAAAATTGAAATCTTTGTAGAAAGTAGAAATAAAAACAACTAAATGAGCAAAAACACTCCAGTCTTACTTATATTTATATACTTATGTTTTTTTTGTTTGTAGGAATAATATCAAATATTTCATTAAATGTATTATGACTGAAATTTTTATAATTCATTGTCTTTGAACTAATAGGTATATAATGATGATGCATATTTGTGTCAGGAACTTTTCTCTTTTAAGCAAATATCTTTGTGCTCAAGTTTGGACATCCTTCCTCTTTTTTAAATAATTAAAAAAAAAAAAGAGTTCATTATTTTCACATTTTTATATTTGGTTTAGACTTAAGAAAAAATTTAGCCTACTTTATATCGTGCATGTAGCCCAGTAGTTACTTGTTTCAGACTTTCTTGAGAGACTAATCATTTAACAATCCCACCAATCACAATGGTGTTTACCATGGTTAGTTGCAAAAAAAAGCCATTCAGCATTGAATGTCAAAAATCAATAAAGTTTTTTAAGTTTTTAAATTGTACTGCATAGCCATCCAAGTAGTACTAAGCACTTAATTCATCAGGTAGGTTGTCTTTGATACATTTAGTTAAATCATCTCGACTTTTGTAGAAAAAAAGATTTTTATCTGAGAAATGATTCTTCCTTAAAGTAAGGTACAAGCGGGTAAAGTGAGCATTAACTTTTGCTCCAGTGATGCTCTTGAACCTCATCCTGGACAGCATGTTGATAACTGTCACCAAATTTAAGAATTCTTTCTGCTTCAGATTTTCTTTACAGTTTTTCAGGTAGCTACTTTGTGCTTAAGGTATAGATGGTTGTGAGGTAAGATTATCAATTCTGTTGCATATCAAACCAATAAACTCATCAAGTGGAACTGTTTCTTACACTGGCAAGTTAATCTCCATTTGTTTTTTAATCTCTTGAATGCCCTCCAGAACAGTTAGAATACAATTAAAACATTTAGAAAACACTTTTAATATCATCTTAAAAAATGGTTTTAGTTTGAACATCATTTGTGAAAACTCATTGCTTAGATAGAAGTCAAATAGTATTTCTACTGTTTTTGGTGAAACAAGGTTTGCAAGTTTTATTCCTGGTGATGATAGACTTTGTTCTTCTTAAACTTTTTGCAGCTCTAACAAGATATTAAGACCCTTCAAATTCTAACACTAGTTTCTAGTTAGATTCTTGTGTTAATTGCACCTTATGATGGTAAGAGTCATACATACATACATTAAACTGTCTAAATCTGTCTAGATAATTATCTTTGTTGACTTGGGATTACTCGTGTTTTTCTTGTATCAGTTTTGCCTAATCAAAATCTTTTAGTTACCTGAAAAATGAATCAAAATAAATAGTTGTAGTAATTAAAAAGTTACTATACTAGCTTTCATTTCTCTCACTGAGCCTAATAGGTATCAATAAACTAAAAACCAATGTTATTTTTCTCTTAAAAACCATTACCATTGTTATTTTTCTCTCAAAATACTTGCTATAGAATTGTTCATGATTATTGAACTTTATTCTTCTTTCAAATCTGCTCACTACAATATTTCTACTTGATTCTCTCACATAACATTTTTAAATTTAATTAAAAATTGCTTCTATGAAAATCTAGTTTTGTGTTATTGAATGCAGAGAGATTTTTCAGTTTAAAATAACTTACCTATTATTGTTAATGCTTTTTAAGGAAAATAGACGGAAGTAAAATGTATTATGTTGTTTTTTTAGCAAAATTCCCAATATCTCAATAACTAATGCATATTTGTATTACGATTTTTGCAACTTTTTATTTACTATATGCTACAAACAATATAAAGATCAATTGTTTTTGGGATAAAAGGGTATCATAGTCTGGATGATTTGACATAGATTTTTGCATATTTTATCAAAAGAAGTTTCCTCAAACTTTTATTTTGTAACAGATATTTAATTTGACTGGTGAAACCCTGTATGGGTTTTTATTGAAGTATTAAGCTTATCCTTTTCTTTTACTTGTGGCTCCCACTTTCTGTAAAAAAATCTTCATAAATTTCTACTGATTTCCGGACACAATGATAAATAGTTTAACTTTAACTCTGCTGCCAAAAATATTTTGAGAATATTTTAGAATAAAACAAGCAGGCGTAAGTTATTTTGTAAAGTTTCGTTTCAAAATATTATTTTTTTTATTAGAGTGGATTATAAAAGTATATATCTTTGTTTCAAATACTATTTAATTCTTTACTATCAAAGTGATTCATATAAAGATATACTTTCTATTTATTCAAAAATCGTTAAATTTAATTTGTTCGTAATTGAAATTTGATATGTAATTTGAATCATAATAACTTGGATTATAGTTTAATTATGTAGAAAAAAGATATATTATTTTTTTAAAATGATATTTAATCTACATCAAACAATTATTCAATAATGATAAACTAATACTACACTACTTAATCATTGAAATAAGTTTAGCCATTTCTTTAAAGCATAACACATTTGTGAATTGAAATAATTTTGAGGATGAAAAAGTGCATATGCTAAGCACTTAATATGTCATTATGGATTTTTTGTAAACTTTTTTATAGAGTTTTTGGATAATTTTTTTCTTATTTTAGTATCTGCTAAAGTACTTTTTGAATATGAAGCTCAACCACCAGATGAACTCACCCTAGTGTTTGGTCAAGTTATAAATGATGTTCATCAACAAGATGGTGGGTGGTGGGAGGGTGAAATTAATGGGAAACGTGGATTCTTTCCTGCTAACTTTGTTGAAGTTATTAAAGACACAATTTTGCTTCTTCAACCATCAACACCATTTAATGCAAAAATAGCTAGCACTGTAAAAAAAGCAAGAGTTGCGTTTGAGTATGATCCTGAGGAGGATGATGAATTAGCACTGAAAGTTGGAGAAATTGTAGAAATTTTAGATGATAGTTATGAAGGATGGTGGAAAGGTAGATTAAATGGAAAAGTAGGATTATTTCCAGCCAATTATGTAGAAGTTATCAAAGAAGAAACAAAATCACCTTTACCAGCTTCACCAACTATAACACCACCTCTACCAACATCACCACCAGCTTTACTACCTCAACCTCCTGCATCAACTGATACAGGTATGATAGGTGCATTTATCTATGTTTTATGCATTAAATGTATTGTTGTTATTGGTAATGCTTTTAAATTTTGAAATTTCAATCATTGTTTTAGTAAAATTAAACTTGGTTTTTACAAAAAATAAGAAAAACAGTTAAGCAGAAAATAGTTTTAATAGTATTTAACAAATCTTTTATTTAAAGATTTATTAAATACTAGCAAAAAGCAACCCGTAACACGGGTTATGGTTGGTCTGATACTTAATTTATAGTGGCTGTTTTCCACAATTTAAAGTTGCGAAACCATAACTATACCCTTTTAGAAAAGCGCCTTCAAATTGATAAAATTAAACCATCTGTAAAATTTTAAAAAAAAATATGCGGAGGTAAAATAATTACACATAAAATATTATGCTTTAAATTGACAAAAAACTAAAGCTAAATTCTTGTTACATTTCTTATATGGAAGATCCATGATATCTTGACCGTGCTGGCGTATAATTTCAGAAGTGATTCCATACTTTTGATTTAGAATCGTTTTCACTTTTTCAAAACCATTTGCATTTAAAAGGAGTCCAGCAGTTTCCTCTTTTGGCATGCTTGATAATAGTTCAAGTAGGTATGACTATTTAGTTACTGGAGGATAGCTTGTGTTGTCAATTTCTCTGCTGAATTGTTCCCATAACCGTACCCAATCTAGAATAGTCCCATCAAATTTTGAAATTTGTAGTCTGAGGGTTTTTGCTTTAAAATTATTTGCGTGTGCACTATGAGTGCTTTAAGTTGGTTCTTGTTTTCGTTCATTTAGTTCTTTTACATAAGCAATATCTTTGTGCATCTTCTTTTTCGTAATTTCTCTTTCTATACGTTGTTCTTCCAGTGAGTTCAGAAGTTCGCTTTGTTGCGTTTTATTTTATGAGCATATTTGAGGCTATTTGTAAAGTATAAATTGAAGGCAAACTTTTTGTGGGGGCAGTTTTTTAGGAGAAGAGAAAATAAAGAATTGAAACGTTGAGTTCGCTGCGAGAAAAATACAGTTCCTTAATGTACAGTGGTGTGGATTCATGCTACTACTGAAAAACTCTTAGAACATTGTTTTTAGCTTTTTATCACATTTCAAAGTTTTTGATTGTTGAGAAGCTTTGTCAAGTGGATTCTTTTCATGCAATTTTGTCCTGGTAATTCTGCTTATTAGACAGTCACATACAGCGGATGTCCTTGGTTGAGGTTACTGAACAATCAACTTGCAGTTAAAAAGAGTGGGAAGTGGATTTATGAATAATTCTCTCGTTCCTTTTCTACAAATGAACTCAACATGCAATCCAAAAGCCTAGTGAATACTTTTATCCTCAAAGTTCAGGTTGATATTTAGGAGTTTAGAAGCTCTGTTAATAATAAAGCCTGTAAGCTCACAATCACTCTTCTTCATACACAGGAAACAAACTCATTTTCTACATGATATTTAGCAAAGTTAGGCATTTTCGTTGATTAACTTGACATTATGACAACAAAAAAGTAAGGAACACACAAAATTTCCCGTAAAAATTAGGTCCATACAAATTATTTACTTTTCATTTTTCTGCCTTTATTTGTTAGAAATGAAAATATTTTGATTACTTTAGTATACCTATCAGCTGATATTATTATCATTCATTTTCAGAAATTTTATAAAAGATACTTAAGATACAGTGAAGATACAGGAAATTTAATGTTATAGTGACTCAAAAAGTAAAAAGTATATCTCTTTAGTAAAAAATGTGTAAAATAAAGCAACAAGTTGTAATAAATGTTTGAGAAATCTGGCAAATGAGGCTAATAATTGATGCCGGTTTTTGAAAATTAGTAGTCAAAAAATAATAATTTTAATATCTCTTGAAGAAGTAATTAAAAGATTTTGAAACATTTTTTGAGTCACTTGGATGGTGTCAGCTAACATCTCACCAAAGGGTTTGTCTGGAAAATAGAAGTTGAGGTTAACCTTTCACTCTGGCAAAATGTGATGTATTATTGAAATGAAAATTAATCGTACATATCAACGACATTCTTAAACAAAACAAAATAAGAAAGTATAATTTAAAGCAGTTATTCTTTTTATTTTGGCATTTTTTTATTCTTTTCATTTTTTTATTCTTTTTATTTGGCATTTGGGTAGCAGTTTCTTCTTTAATATAGAATTAATTTTGAATGAAATTTATTTTCTCGGATGCCAATCATAGATTTTAGTTTTTGCATTAACGTTATCAATACAGAGTAGAATTACCCCCTCCCCCCCATCCCCTCCAAGAGGTTTCATATGTTCATTTAATTAGGTTTATATGTGATCTGGAAGAGCGGTGAAAATATTAAAACATAACCAAGAAGAAATAGTGAAAAAGACTAGTTTTTGTTCAAAATTTTTCCTTGTTTTATACTTCAATTTTACAATAGTTTTGATTACCGTGTTACTAATATGCGTACGTTCATAAGTTGCCTCGGTGTAACTGTTGAAAATGTGTTAAATAAATGGTCAGCGGACATTTTTCTAAAGGTCCATTTTACAGTTAATAAGTATTAGAGAAAGACTTACGCATGCGATTAAACGAAGTTATGTCAGTTTAATCAAGAATGAGGAGAATTTATATCCCAAAAGTTGATTCAACTGATTGTAGTTTTTGTAAAAACGTCATTTCTTGATTTGTAATTTACTATTTTACTCTTATTAACGGAATTAATTGCGAAATTGAATCTTAAAAATTTGTAACTTACGTCATTTAAAAAAGTTCTCATAAAAATTTGTGTAAAAGTTGGTAAATTACAACATGGGACTTATTATAATTGATATATTGCATAAAACTTTCCTTGTTAACAAAACTGCGTTCCACGTACAAGCCCAGCAAACATTAAGTAGTCGGACCGGCAGAGGACTGCTGCCAGCACTTATGCCGTGACGACGTCGGCCGCCCGCTGTGGTGCCGTGCTGTATTGCATATCGCATTTATTTCGGTCTGTTTATTGCAAGCTGAAGGCGGTTCAACAGTGGACCGATGGCGGCAAAATGCTAACTTTTTAACAACGGTCCGTTTTTGGCAAAGCAATATTTGTACGATAGTGGTTCAATATAGGACTTTTAGTGGTTTGTAATACCATTTTTAGGGATAAATATACTTGTTTACTTGCATTTTTAATTTTTTTTACGTTCTTATCTATTGCAAAATTAACTGATAATTAATTTTTTCAAGTAATTGAATCCTAAGAAAGAGCATTTTTATTTGAAGATTGCAACAGGCTGACACATTCTTGGAAAACACAGCCGATACTTTTGACCAAATGCTTAGATATATAGACACAAATAAATTCAAAGATCAATGCAAATTTGTGATCAAATATGAATATAAAACACACTCAGAAACACTATAACATATTAATATTACGATATTACATATTCCATATTAAAGTGAAAATGAAATTGTGAACAAAAAGTATAATATACAAGAAATTGGCGGGTTAGTGTTTAATTTGTATTTGCTGATCGATTTTTAACTCTTCCAATATAAGCAGTTTTTTTTTAAATCTGCAGTGCTTTAGCTTTAAGCCATGTTTATCATCATGTCAATCAGACGCAGTTTACAGTGGGCAAATCATTTCGTGGTAAAAATCACTTTATGTTACTTTACTCGTCTGCATATTTCTAATTTTCTCCTGAAAACTGACACAGATATATAATCATAATACAGCAATCAGACATTTAAGTAGTGTTGTGACCAAAACTAAAAGATGTAACTAACTTAACTAAAAAAACCGTAACTAAAATTAGTCGATTAACTTTTTAGACAAACTAAAATTAGTCGACTAACTTTTTAGTCTAACTAAATTTAGTCGACTAACTTTTTAGCGTAACTAAATTTAGTCGACTAACTTTTTAGTCTAACTAAAATTAGTCGACTAACTTTTTAGCGCAACTAAAATTAGTCGACTAACTTTTTAGTCGAACTAAATTTAGTCGACTAACTTTTTAGTCGAACTAATATTTTGGCGACTAGGTTTTTAATTTGCCAAAAATATATTGTTACTTTTACCCAAAAAATACTTTTTTTAAATCTTTTTATGTGTTAGTTGTGAAGTGGTTTGGGCGCCATTTTTTTAATAACAAATTGCTGTAAGTTACAATTTACATCTCCAGGGCATCT
>QPEY01002123.1:0-24062 GCA_014706445.1 Hydra viridissima | reverse complement strand
TTTTTGAGGTAATAATACCTAATTTATTTCGTTCTGCACTCATAAAAAAAAAAAAAATATCTGTATATATCAAACTGAAAATAAAGTTTGATATATACAGATATATCAAACTGTTTGTAATGAAATTTTATCTTCAGTATAGCAACATTAAAATTTTACTAGTTTGTTTTTTTAAATAATGATCAAAAAATTTATTTCGAAAGGAAAATTTTCGATAAATCCACTTGACGAACGGTCACTTACGGAAGAAAACTTTTGAAATTCGTCGTCATTAAAACAAGATTGAAATGTTCCATTAAATAAATCCGTTCAATGAACTAAGTAATTAAATGCTCATTACTCATAAGTGTCAATTATCGCACATGCAAATTTTTATGAAAATTTAACTGATATTTTCTTTTAACTGAGTCCTTTCGGTAGGTTCCGAAAATCTTCTTTCGAAATGAATCGATTAGCAAGTTTCTTTTCGCTTGTCATTCTTGAGAAAATTTTATTTTTCGTATATAGCTTTACCAGCGGCGTGGGCAGGATATTTGATGTTTTAGATATGACACTTTTAGGTATTATGCGAACTCCAAACTCAAGAATGTTGTTAAGTCAAATGAAAATGTTTCTCAAAAAAATCGCGATGATTAGATCGTGAGAACAAAAATACCTTGACAAGTTCGCTTTCACAACCCCGAGTTAGACGTTCAATTAAACTCCGGAATGTTAATTAAACGTCTAAAGGGTACCTTTTTTAGATTCCGTGCCCATTGATTGTTAATAAACAGTTGCAACAACCGCATTGGTAGTTGTTTCAGAGCTGGGAAAAAATTCTAATAATCAAATTTGATTTAATAGTTACGAAGTTGATTTTACTGGCCCCTATGAACCATAATTGGGACATTCAACCGCCACAATAATGTGCCATCGTGTGTGAAAATTTCATTGTATAGGTTATTCAGTTTTTAGTACTAAATCTTGTTTTAATCGACTAGTTTTAGTTAGACTAAAAAGTTAGTCGACTAATTCTAGTTACGCTAAAAAGTTAGTCGACTAAATTTAGTTCGACTAAAAAGTTAGTTGACTAATTTTAGTTACGCTAAAAAGTTAGTCGACTAATTTTTAGTTACGCTAAAAAGTTAGTCGACTCATTTTAGTTCGACTAAAAAGTTAGTCGACTAAATTTAGTTCGACTAAAAAGTTAGTCGACTAAATTTAGTTCGACTAAAACTAAACTTAACTCCCAGCCCTACATTTAAGAGATATTGCAATGAACATATTACAAAAAACACTATGTAACACTATACTTACACTGTATAAAACAATATAACTCTAGCCTTCTCAGACTTTATATGTGTCTTTTGAAGGTGTTTCATCGCAAGTTTTTAGCTAGGAATTCTCTTTTCATGTGTGCCTTCATGATATTTACAAATATAGTTTACATATTGAACATAGTTTTCACTGTACAAACAAAAGCATTACTTAATATTATAAACTATGAAAATTCCCTGAAAAAATAAAAAAGCTATAAAAGAGGCGCATTACTGGCATATTGATTCTATACGATTGGTTGAGGGTTGTAAATAAGTATATAAAACAATATTTTTTCTTAAAAGAAAATTCCAGCAAGCATATAAAGAACAAAAAAATATACTTAAAAAAAAACATGCATGAGATCCAGTTTTCAAGTCAAACAACTCTGTTAGCCCCATGGGAATATTAGGGCCATGGTCAACAACTTTTGAATAAGGTAGAGGTATAAGCTTCCAAACCTGTAAAGAAGCATTAGTAAATCATAAGTATAACATTAAATCACAAGCATGTTTCCAGATGCTGAATTTTAAAACAATCTTTTAAAATATTGCGTTATAAAATAACAAAAACAACCTCACAACCAAATTTTTGCTAGATTTTCATTCATCTGCTTCAGCGGTTGAGTACCAAGTTAGTTTACTCTTCCTTCATCATACATTATGATTGTTTCACATATTTTTTTAACTTAATACTATTAAATTACACTAAATTTAACTTTGATATGGTCAAACATAGATCAAACAGCAGACCGACGTTCCAGAACTTAAATTATGGATGTAGTATTTCTTTTAAAAATAACATTAAAAAAAATTTAACCAAACATTAATAAATAAAAAGAAAGCTCATCTTTACATAACAAAGAACAATAAAACAGCCCTTAGGTACTCCATTTACTGGTAACATTTAATATCATGATAACTATTACACTAAATTCTCTTTTACAAAAGGTTATAGTAAAAGGGAAAAAGTTTGAGGCTAAATTTCATATATATGTACTAAACAAATTTTATTACTCTTACTCTTAGCCCACCAGATAGAAATTCTGTTATAGTTTTTTGAATTCTTGAGTTTTTGTTTAATGACATGCAACACTGCATCTTCAATATCATGTGGAATATGACTTGATTTACTAACTTTACATAAATCATCAAATATTGTGCTGCAGTTATTGCTTAAATGATCTTTCTTACACTCATGATTTACACATTTGTCTTTAAAAAAACTTTTTCCACAAATCTTGCATGAAATATACAAAAGTTTCATAATCTACAATTGATGGACAGAGCTGAAAAAGCTATTAATCATGATGTGGGTTGAGAGTAAAGGACATTTTGCTTCACTTTCTAGCTAACCTGTAATAATTGATATAATACAGACTGCAAAACGAGTGCTGGCAATCGTTGTTCATGATTGTCTGACGCAATATTCTCCCACAAAACTTACAAATATTCAATGTAATCTGTAGATTTAGCTGAAGTTCAATTCAGAAACTTGTTCTTTGCTTAAAGGTAAGGACAAGGATTCAAGAAACTAGTTTATATTTAATTGCATTCATCTTTTAAAAGTTCCTGGTCTTCTAACATTGGGGCTTGGTTTTCAACCAGCCTTACCAAAAATACACTTACACTCTTTTATCGGACATTTTAACCAAGTTTTTGGTTTAGCACTGTATAGTCTATTTTTTTGTTTTTCAAATTTTCTCATAGTTGTATAACATTTTAAGCACATTTTTGGTGGGTGAGCCTCTAGACAATCTTCACTTGTATTTATTTTTAAAATATCAAACATTATTTCAGTCTAACTGGCAGTGGTTAAAGAATCTTTTCCTGTCCAATTTCCACAATATCTGCTAACTCTCAATAATTTTTATTGATGTTTTCCAGCCATCTATTAAAGGAAGTTTTTGAAAAGCTCTTAACTAAATATTGAAATTTCATTTCATAAAAAAAAATGACGGTTATAGAAACAAATATTTTTGAAGAGACAATTAATAATGCTTTTATTAAAGACGAACCCAAACGTCATAAAAAATTTGCTTCGTTCATAATAGAAATTTATATAAAGTGTGATTTTGAACAATTTTACACTTTTCTGTTCCAATTAGTGTAGTAGATGTTAAAACAAAATTTTCACTTGGATTTTGTACATATAGCAGCTCAAATATGTAAAAGACCACTTTATTTGTCTAAACATAATGCCAGAACTGGCATTATGTTGGTTAAACTATAGCGTACCGCAATTTATTTACCGATGCTGGCATGCCTATTTTAAAACGCGTTTACGACGAAGCGTTTTGCCGCTCTGCAGCCGATGGCGGAAACCAACAAAAAAGGGCATAACGGACCTTCATCATTTTGCCAAAGGCGGCAAGCTGCGCTATACATTGCAGCGGGCCAGCATTGGCATGCCGGCGGCATTACGCATCACGGTCCTCTGAAAGCATGTTTGCTGGGTAGATCACTACTTTTTAAAGAGTTTTTAAGGTAAACGTCAGTTATAAAACTTTATGTTTTCAAGTTATTTCAGTGAGGCGTATCAGGACCCTAGCCATGAAATAACTGAGAAGATAAGGCAAGAACTAAGTCAACAAGTTAGAAGAATTACGTAAAACTGTTATAAGATTATTTACTCATCATAATTTTATTTTTTACAATTTAATTGATAAGGTTAATTGCTACGTTCGTTGTATTTTACAAGCGTATATAATTTTATTCTCTAATTCTTACGTTCGCAAAAACATCTTTTCTTTACTAATTACAAAAATCAGGTATGCAGACTAGCAAAATGGAATATGCAAAGTATTAAGAATAAAAGCAGTAAATTTAAAAAGTTGTCTGGCTAAAATGAACTTCAATAAATATAATTAGTTTAACCACATAAATGGAATAAAAAAAATATGTCAAGTTTAGTAAGTTTTTTTATTATGAAGGAAAAATTTGGGCCTCAGATGCGGCATTTTGATTCGAAGTTATTATTTATATTAGTACAAAAACAGATAATTTCACTGCAGTTTATATTATTTTTACTTTTAGGTATGTTGAAAAGTTTTCTGAACAGTTTGAATCAGAACAAAGGAAAGAAAGTCAGTATCTTTATCCTTTTATAAAAAACCTTTTTTGGTTAATTGCCCTTTATTGTTCACTGGAGAGGACATTTGGGCTCTCTCAGCACAGTCACATGTTTTCACTTTGTAAAATGTTGTTTTAGATTCTCCAGAAATACAAATCACTTCATTTGCAGGCAAACCCATGTGAATCAAATTTAAAACTTCAGCTCTTTTGTCTTCCGTTGTAAAACTTTGAACTACCGTATATACTCGCGTATAAGTCGAGAAATTTTGGATGAAATATTTACTCTTAAACAGCAATTCAACTTATATGCGGGTCAGAAAAAAAACTACTTCATTCCTAGAAATTTTTTTCGTATTTCTTATTAATATTGATTAAAAAATGTTTCATTTAATATTGATTTTGTACTGACTTTTGGATCGACTTATACGCGAGTATATACAGTAAGATATTTTTTATTCACATTTTTATTCAAATCAAAGAAGTTGAAAATTAATCAATGAAAACAAATTGCGGAAGTTTTTTAAATTACAAAACCTAGCCAAAATATAGTCAGCAAATCGCTGCTGCACGCTGTGTATTAGAATAATATTTGTATAGAAATACAAAATTTATAGTTTTACATGACCACTAATTACTTAATTGCATGAACACTAGATGATAAAAATAGTTATTTACAACAGAGAAGCCTCTGTTATTAGTTTTTATTTTGCACATGTTGCACAATAACTACGCAAAAAGACAACATGTGGAGTTCTACCTAGGAAGATAACAAGCAGTTCCAAGAGTTCTTTGTTATTATGTCAGAGCTCATATGTTTTGATATTTGTTTGAGCAAAATTGGTTATCTTTGCCTTAAAATCAGCAATACCAAATACCAAATTTGCAATCTAAAGTTACTTTGGTTAATCAAACTCTAATGTTCTTGAAATCTCAATCTCTTGAATAATCAAACAATTTAGACCTTTGGATAGAGCTATTTTAATTGTTCTTCTAAAATATCAAGCCATGATAAACAGTATTTTTGTAACAGAATTCCTGCTGGTATTAGTAAAGATATCGGGAAAGATTGGTTAAGTTTGGTTTATTCATAAGGTTATTTGGGTTGTTATCAATAATTTAATTTCAGTTAAGTTTAAGTTTAAAAAAGGTTAAGTTAAAAAAATGTTGTTTAAAAAAAAAAGATTTTTCATATTTGATGAACATGAGAAAACAGATATTTTCCACATGAAATTGCTTGACGGATTTATTTTCTCTACTTTTTAGATATTATGAAGGTTGTTAACAGGAGATAGCTAAAAACAGTTTTAGAAAAAAAAAAAAATGTCTCATTCTAAATATTGTTTGTTCAGATAGATTTTTTCAAAAAATATTTGTTAAAATATGATTATATGATTACAGAAAGTATGCTTGCTGCATCCTAAGTTGCTACCATAACACACTTATTGTAACAGCAATTTCTTCTTTCTCTTATCTCTATCCTCTCCCTTCTACTTCTCCTTCTCTTTGTGATGATTGTCATAAAAGCTAATATTTAGTTTTTAATTCATTCACCATTTTTTAGCATTTTTCAGAGTTTTTCCAAAGTTGAGGAGGCTGTAGTTTTTTTCTAACATGATACAAGCTAATGAAAACCACTATTTTTAAGACAAAAATATCCAGAAAATAGTTCTAGAAAAAATGAGCCACTTGTTGAAAGTTAGAAAAAAGTTGTAAGGCCTTAAAGTTGTCTATTTTTATCATTTGAGAAACCGAGGGGGGCTACCTGAGAGTGTTTGTAAGGCTACAATTTCTAAACCGTTACACTTAGAACTCTGAAATTGGACTTTTAACCTATTTACATCATGTAGATAATAATATGTAAAAATCAGGAAAATCGGAGATGGTGCCCCACAGGCCATTGGTTGAAATATAATGATTTGACCCTGCTACGGATTCAATAAATGTCTTTCTTTCATTCTAGAATCACACAGTTGTGCTTTTTACTTAGTCAAGCCCATACCTCTCACTAAATCACTCAACTCAGATTGTGTGAACTTTGGTTTTAAATTTTATGGAGAGTATTGGAACTCATATTGAGTATCAATAGACTGAGATGGTTCAGGAACAGGAACTCCTGGTCCATGCTTTACCAGTTGATTATCTGAAGTAAGGCTAGGATAAACAATCATAATTTGTTACATGTTTAGAAACAGCTCTGTAAAAGTAACAATCATATGAATGAACAATCATATGAATGAACAATCATATTGTGTGTTGTTGAAAGACAGAATCAATAACTTTAAAGTTAAATTTTCTATTCATTGTGAACTTTCTATTATTGCTGGTATTCTTCTTTTAGGATAAACTGTTAAAACACCAATCTACAATTGATAACATTTTAAACGCAACATTTTTAAGTAAAATGTTTCTTAAACTGACTGAAGAAATTATTCTCAGCTTTTTTATATAATTTACAACTGTGACATTTACAGTACTTGTAAATGGATTGTAATTCATAGAAGTTGATAAACCAATGAAGGTAGTTCATCTCATGATACCAACTGAGACACTCTACTTTTAAATTTTTTTTTGAAATGGTGATCTTATTTTTTTTTAAAGAATCGGTATCATCAGTCAAAAACCTTACTGTCACTGTTACTGCTGACAAAAATTTGCATGAAATGCAAAAACTTTTTTTCAAACTTTTGTTAATCATCATGAGAATGCTTAATTTTCATTTGAAAATTGAAACCTTGTAGGATGTGGTTGTAATTAGCAATGTAAACCTTTTGCTGACATGAAGATTTCTTATTATTATGATTGTTATGATGATTCAATTGTAATTTGTTATTCTTTTTTTTTTTTAAAAAAAAAAGATGTTTAGGACAAGAAAACCTTTGATTAAGAATAAATCCTTCAAAATCACCCTTGACAGTTTTAAACATTATTATTTGCAATAATTTTTGATTAAAAGTTGTTCATTTCTTAAATCTTGTTTCCCTAAAGTTGCTAGTAAACTTTACATGATGAAAAGCATTTTGTAAAAGTTTATCAAATTTATTTAATTTACAAGTTTGGCACATCAAACAACAAACACAAGAAGTTTTCTCTGTGTTCTGACTAAAATGTTTCACTATTGGAGTGTCATCTTCCCTTAAAAAGTTAATTTCAATAGTTTTTTTTTAATATAAAAAAAAAACAAACAAAAGGGTGCATAAGTTGAATTTTTCTTCAGGTGAAGAGAAACTTAGCTTACAGAGTGCTTTTAATGTTTAGCAAATGCAAATATTTCTCAAATCATTTTTTTTGTTTTTATGAAAATTGTACTGTCATTATGCAATAGAGCTCTCAAAATTAATTTCATGTGTAAAATGCATTAATTAGTAACTGATTACACAAAGTAATTATTATAAACTGGTTACAATAATATATTGGCATATCTCACAAAAATAAAAATCTGAAGTGAATGTGTCAACAATCTTAATTATTTTTTAAATTACATATTCTAATAATAAATTCTCCCAAATAAAAAAATCTTTGAATACTTTGCTGGTTTATAAAATGATTCAATATACTTCGTAAAGTGATACCTATAAAATAATTTTAAAAAATATATAAAACATAATATTTTACAGAACATTCTAAAGGGCATAGCTACCTCCTAAACATGCTTCAATCTTCAGATAAAAATCTGCATTTTGATTGAAGAACAAAACAGTCTTCAATTTTATAATTTTCTCTTTGTTTTTTAAAAAAATTCAGGTTGAGGTTATAAATTGATTAAATAATATCTATTGATTCAACTCTGCTTATTAAGAAAATGGAGCTTTGAAGATCTTACAGTTGTTATTGTTTTGATATAAAATTATGTGATATTCAAAAAAGATTTTGCTTTTTTAAATGATATTTACAGAAAAGATGTTGCTTTTATAAATGATATTTTCTAGACATAGCAGGCAAAAGAAGTGTTCACATTGTTATAGTGTAACTTGCAGTTTAAGTATTTTTTTGCATATATAGCATAGGTTTAGCTCAAAGTAAGAGTTTAAAACATTTTTAAGTTCTTATATTTTTACTCTGACTGTGAGTTTAAAGCTTTCTATTATTCATGCAAATATGGCAAAAAATGTCCAATGTTTAAGTTTTCCAGATCTCCCTACAAATATTCACAAATATGTCTTTTCACAGTTTTTCTGCCATCTGACATGTTGCACTGTTGTTATTGTGTGCAAAGAAAGTTATAAAATAAAGGCAGTGATTTTGTTTCTTTTTTTATCATTGTTTTGCATTTGTTATGGAGTTTTTGGGATGAACACATGCTATTTGTGTCAAATTTATAGGTTTTTTTTTTCCATTTTCCACAAATTCTGCACACAAATTCCACAATTGTGTTGTGTAGACCCACCTATGGACAAAAAAGTTAATATAGCAACTATTTAGAAAAAACAAATCTATAGAAAGTTAAAAACATTAATTATGACAACTTGCATATAGTTTTAAACCAATCCAAAGTAGTGCAATATTGTCATCATCTGCACGTCATCATCTGTAGGTCATCCATGTAAAATTAAAAAATTGAATGTTCAGTAAAACTCTCTTTGTTATGTTGTATAGCAAATAAACTTCAGTCTAAAAGAAATCTCAAATGACTACAATCAGATTTTATTTAAAATCTTTTTTTAAATCTTTCTTTTCTTTAAATTCTCAATTTTAGCACTATCAACAAGCTGCTTTTTCAGAGCATCTATTGATGAAAAAATATTTTAAAGTTCAAATTACTTTCAATATCTATTTCTGGAGTATGGACTGGATAAGATTACTCTTTTGCCTAAAGTAAACAGCCATGAACATTTATCTGTCAGTTAAGTATCACATGATAAAAGGAGTTTTAGGAGTAATAATTGCTCAGATTATGAATAGATGATATGGTTACTAATTTGTAAGTCTTCATCATACTCATTGGACTTTTTGCTTGAGCAAAATGCACTGTGGAATAGGTAGGCATCTGTTTTAACAAATCTTAAATAAAGTATTGCACACATCTTAGTTTTCAGTTTAGTTTTAGGGATGCAGTGTTTTTAAAAAAAGAAAAGGAATTTGTTATTGGTATTGAATGCTATAATTTGCTTGTGACTTTTCAGTAAATCCAATTATTTTTAGAATTGATTCACTTCCATAAATTAATATGAATAAAATAATAAACTAGTAAGTTAATCTAGTATTTCGTTAAAATTTCAGTCTGTAGTTTTACATAAAAAAAGATCGTTTATAGTTATGCGTAAACGCCAATGTATCTATGTGAAATTCAACATAATTTATATACAAATTAATTCCCTTGACATTCACACATCTTTTTACACATACAATTATTTACAAGTAACACTATAATTACACAGTCATCTCAGGTTTTTCCTTTTTGCAACTATAATTTTCTTCCTTAATCTGGATTTATCTATAATCCACAAGTCAGACTTTAGTCAGACTTTCATATATATGAAATGTCTGGTCAGTAACTGGGTACCCATTTCAGTTTCTAAGGTAGGATTTTTTAACTTTTTAGAATTTTTTATAAGTAAAGAAAAAAAGTTTCTCACTTTCACAATAAGTTGTGCACATTATAATTTTGTTTTTAACTATGGTGGTTAATACAGTGATGATCATAAAAATGAACCCCATAAAATTTTCTTTTAATTGCATTTTATAAAATTTTTCTATGCTTTTAATTTTCTTGGCATTTCTTTTAATTTACAAGTTGAAACTTGTATTATTGTATGGATGTAAATACAACAATCTGACAAAAATGTTTATTGTTAAATTCGTGGCGTGCTCAATAAAAGAGCAGACACTAGTGGAGAATTTTTTAATAAAAATTTGACTTTCAATAAAATTTTTAAGTGAGAACTGGAACAAGACATTGTAGATTTAAAATATCTAAGATCTAAAAGTTAAGTTACAAATAATTTTTTGATAAGCAGTAAGCAAAGTAAAAAACTGGCAGATTACTGAACATGAACTTACCAAAACCTTCAATTAAAACCTTGAGAATTTTGTTTCTTGAAATACAGTTTAAAATATTTTACTTAGAAAAAGCAATGGTAAATTAGCCATCATCTTCAGATAATCAAGAATGATTGCCAGAGGTCAGTAATGAAATTAACTTTGAGGCAATAAATAGGAAAAGCCAAGATCTTATTAAAAGGTATAAATTTGAGAAGTATAGTAATTGCGTTGTACTAAGGCGAAGTGATAAAATTGATATTTGGGCTGTTTTATTTGGAATGGATAGATTTGACTGGGTCCAGTTGTCTTATTTTTTCCCTTAATAACTGTTGAGTAGCTGTTCCAGCAATAATAAATATAATATTGTAAAATACCATTATTATATAACTCATATATTGTAAAATATTGTAAAATACCATTATGAATATGCTTTTCAGTACCATCTTCTAATGAGGAACCATCAAGAGTAGCTGCTGTTCATGATTACTCAGCTGCTGATAACGATGAGGTATTTTTTGTATACTCATAATTACATTATATTATACTTTAAGATATATATTATGCTTTATACATATCATTAGACTATTACCATAACGGCAGAGTTGTTTACATTAGTTACGTAATTTTGTAAAAAAATAGTCGAGTCAGTAATGGGTACCCTCCTATTCCCCCAACTTCTAACTTTTTTATACAAAACTAAAATTAGTGGATACAATTATAAATTTTAAGTTTCTTTTTTACAAAAACATTTTTGCTTCATGTTTTAGAATCTGGTAAAGTGGAAAAATAAGATTGTATTCTTTTTTAGAATTTCTTATTATACTTTTTACACTACTTTAATTATAATTATTTCAAAACAAAGTTTTAACAACTGGTTTTGCTAAAGTTAAGAGAATATTTATAAAGTTGTTTTTTTTTTTCAGGAAAAAGTGAATGTGTTAAAAGAACAAACAAAAATGATTGATATTCTGGACAATTCAAAACTGCTGTTACAATTAGCAATGATGGTTGGGGAAGACTGGCAGATTTTGGGACGCTTTTTATCAATCGAAGATCATGAGCTTGATGTCATAGATCTTGAATATAATGGTTTGAAAGAGAAGGCGCACAGAATGTTAAGCACTTGGAAAAATCAACAAAAGTTTCCTACATTAAATGATTTAGCAAAAGCAATATACAAGATCAATAGATTAGATTTGATAAGAGTGATGGAAAAGTTCTCAAGTAAAAACTTATATTTTTTTTAATACATTTGAAGTAAAATAATTTGTAGAAATTCTTTTTTTCTTTTTCTTTTTTTTTTTTTCTAAATCTGAAAATTTTCTGAAGTTTATAAAGATAGTAAAAAAAAGTTCTTTAATTGTTGTTCTCATGAGTTTCGCTTTTTATAATAGAAGTTGAAGTTATTTTTTACACAAACAAAACTTGTGAATAATTTGCTCATTTTTGATAAAATACTTTTTAGACAAATCATTTGAGAGAGAAAACCCCCTGAAGCCATCCATTGAAGAAAAAGAAAGTAAGTTGTTGTTAGCTGTGTAGAAGTTGTTTGGCAATATACAACATCTTGTTTTAATATTATTCAACATAAGATCATATTATTAAAAATATTTTTCAACATAGGATCATATTATTGTTATCATCATATTAAAATATTTCATATGTTTTATGTTATTATTACTCTTATTAATTTAATGTTATTTTTACTAATATTGTTATTTTCATTATTGCTCATACTATCATTACTTTATTGTTCTTATTGTTGTTATATTTATTGTTATGGTATTTGTATATTATTTTACATTTTTGTTGATATTTTATTAATGTTTTTATTATCATTGTTATTGTTGTTATTATCATTATTTATATTATTTATTATTATCGTTGTTATTTTCATTATTACTATTACTTTTAATGTTAAAAATATTATTATTGTTATCTATATTTTTATTTTTTACTTTATTTTGTTAATAGTATTGTTATTTTTACTGTTAATGCTATTGTTTTTATTTTTATTATTGTTATTGTTATTATATTTGTTGTTATTGTTGTTGCAATTACAATTATCATTTTTACTGTTGTTATTATTTATACTATTGTTATTCTTATTATTACTATTATTTCTAATATTTTTTACTTTTTTAATATTTTGAATACATGTATTATTTTTATTAATAAGTAAAGTAAAAAAATGTAAATTTAACAAATATTTTCAAAAAGAAAAATTATATATAGTAAATAATTGTTTATATAATACAACAGAATGAAAATGTTTTTCCTTAGCTTATGTACAAAAATATTTTTACCCAATAAAAGTTTTATTACTTACATAAATTAAACAACATGACAGCTGAAATAATGTTAGCAAAAAATCATCCAAAAATTTTAAAATAATGCTATAAACCCTTTGACATTATGATGATTGAAGTAAATACATTTTCTCCTTCAAATGGTAGAAGTGTAATTTAGTTGATTACCCGAGATTGACCAGTCATACGTTACAGCCGGAAAATGAGTAACAAACTCCAGTTATTTAATTTTTATTGTATAAGTATGATAAGTAAGTATAAAGGTTTTTTAAATTTTGAAATAAGGAAATTTTTTTTTTTCAGCTTTCAATTGCTGATTTTTTTTTTTTTCTTTTCTTTTGCTGATTTTACCTCTTATTTTTCAAACTCATTTTTTTTTGTCCCATCAATTATTTATTTGTTGTCTATTTCTTACTTGAATTTATTAAATTAAATGCACTAGAAGCTCTTTCTAGAATGTCCTTATATATTGCCTCATTATTTACTTATACATTGCTGTGGTAAATAGATAAAATGTTTTTTTCAAACAATTTTCTCACAATATTAATAGTCTATTGATAAAATGATATTTGATGATAAGATGATAAAAGTTATTTGTTATCATAAATTTTTATTGTGAATTGTTTTTGGTATCAAGAAAAGCCCCAAAAACCAATATTTTTGTTCCTTCTAATACTATCTGCAAATTTGTAGTGAGTTAAAATAATATTTAGTACATTGAAAAAGGGTCATGAAGCTTTTGAAATAGTGGTACAAATTGTGTTTGATATACTTGAATTAAAATTTTATTAGTCATTTAAGGTAATGATAGGTTATTTGGAATCAATAATAGTCTTTTGACTAGTAGAATCTCCTGTACAATAGAACTGATAAAAAAGGAAGTAAAATTCCAAGCATAAACAATGTTAAAATCATAAAAAGTTGTCAAGATTCATGATTTTTTACAATAAAACATTTTTACCTTTACTTACTTGACATTTTTATCATTACTTACTTGACATTTTGTGTAAATATAATTGTCATGTGACCTGGTACTAGGCAGACGTTTTTCATGTAAACATTCTTTGCGTTGTTGAATATTTGAAAATTTTTATTACTTGGTTTCTAATATTGTTACTTGTTGTGATATCCATAATCTATATATTATTGAACTAGTGTATAGCTTGTTTGGTTTTTATGATTAGATTGCTTAATTATTGCATTCATATAACTGTGTTCACTTGTTTTAAACCTAATCAAATACAAGTGTTTGTAGATCCACAATGATACTAGCATCTATGGTTAACAAAATAGGTTGCTGCACAATTTTAACAAAGCTTTCAAAAAGTGCAGTTCACCAAATATGACAGAAATTTCAAAATAGCTAAGAGAAGAATTTCAAGCCAGCAAAACTGTTGTGCACTGAGATGTTGCCTGATAACTGGAAAAGATACTCAGCAATTGGACTGTTTTTGTAGCTTCTCTTATTTACAGAACAAATCAACTTAGTGTCAAATAAAGACAAGTGAATGTTGTGTGTTTATTAATTGCATTGTAAACAAGTCTAACACATGAACAGCATTTGGGTTAGCACTATGCGATACATACAAAGTGTGCAAATGCTGCTTGTTCAAAGTTATGAAGTGGTTAAGGAAAAACTCATGGGCATTATTAGCCAGCAATGCAAAATAACATAGTCCAAATACAAAAAAAAAATTACCATTTGAAGAATCATGAGTTTATTAAATAATTTATTTAATACCTGGAAAAACTTAGTCTTAAAATTCTTATATTAATCTTAAAAATTTCAAAACTTTCTTATATGTTTCATTTAAACTTTGAAATTATATATTCAATGGTTTGCTTTTTTTTTGCCAGGAATCAAAAATTAGAAAAGCATGAAATTATCATTTCCAAAAAAGGAAAAATTAGAAAAGCATGATATGTGAAAAAAAAAGGCAAATGGCAGTAAAAAAACATTAATCATTTTGTTATACTTAAAAAAGTAAAGCAAAAAACATAATTGAGAAAATTAAATGCAAAACAAAGACTATAGCTGAAAAAAACAACTTGGAATTGGTTTTTTTATTTATCTAACCATTCACCCATACTCAGCAATGGGAATGATTGTCAGTTTTGGTATTTTCTCTTATTGACTGAGGCACAAAACTTCTTGGTGTACCAAAGTTGCCCTAAGGCTCAGAATAAGACAATAATGGTGACAGTTCTAGAACTTTTGAAGTCATGGAAATGTGACTGAACCTGTAATTAGCATGTTCTCTGGCATGATGGTTTCAAATACTGGTAGACTTAATGGAATCTGCACACTTTTAGAAACAACTTTTGGCTGTTTGAAGTGTTTTTATGTGATGCTCTAAGAGTGTGTTTTAACTGGGCCTGAGATCTTGCTTTTTAAGAGATATTAAGAAAAATGGTTTAATCTAATCCATTACCAATCAAAGCCAACTGCAACACCATTAATCACTGCTTGTGACAGCCAAAATAGAAAAGAAAGGCACTGATTGCAGACCAACTTCATCTTGGCCATCCATTAGATGTTTATAGAGAATTTCTTCTACTAACTGCAGGTCTGGTTAAGTCCAGGTACCCTCCACAGATTAATTGGGTACTTGACCCCAGAGCTGGGGACCCTCTCATTATTCTCTTGGTTTCTCTTTTGTCAGTAAAATGCACAATTTGTGTCAGGAATTAGAGATGATTGAGGACTGCATCTACTTAAGAGTCTGCTTCATACAGTGCAAAACTTATCTATCTCTAAAGGTTTTTTCAAGACCACCACCATTGGAGACAGTTTTTTAGAGATTTCAGTGAAAAACAATCATACAAGACTGCATCTGAGATGGTTAATAATTTGGCCTGTGTTAATGACTGTGTTGTTGCTCTCATACAGAATTTCAATGCCACAGTAACTAAGCATTTATAACTGAACTGTTTTGCACTCCTAAACAAAGGTTTTTGATTGGATGATATGTTATCATTAAGATATTGACAGTTTTCCAAACTGTAATACTGAGAATAAACAAGCAAAGTTCACTTGTAAATCCACTTGTAATTTTGTACTTTTTTTTTGTGTTTTTGTCTTGGTACTGAACACTCATGCAACATATTATGCAATTGTAATTTTGTATTTTTAACAATGCCATGGACACAATGAATTAACAATTCAGCCTTGTTACAATTAAACAATTTTGTGTTTACATGATTTTTGTTTTGCTTGTATGTCAAACTCCTGTGGGGGATAAATAAAAAAAACATTTGAATTCTACTTATGGTGAGAAACAATCAACAGTAGGATAAAGACTGATTTGTAGAAAAATTCAGAAAATTGCCACACATTGAATGCAATTTTCATTGATTCTTTGACATTGATTTGCAATAAATTCATGAAATTTCAGTTGTTTTTTTTTTTTTACATTAATTGACATTTAGAGGGGAACCCTAATGTCAGTTAATGTAAAATTTAAAAAAAAATGAGTATGTGCAACACTTTTCAAAAAAAATGTTTTCTTGCTTATTTTGGGACACCATAGTAGTTGTTAAGGGTCTGTTTAACATTTAAAATCTTACAGGTTCTTCAAAATCTTGCAAAAGTTCATTTTGTTGTTAGATGGAAAGGTTTCTATCAAAAATGGCAAAATTAATTTCTTATTTTAATAAGAATGGAATAAAACTTGATTCCTTTTAAAAAAAAACTGTAAAAAAAGTTTTAAGTGAGTTTAAAAAAATGAATGTGAATAATTAAACTGAATAAATGAAATCTTTTTACATTTTTAATAAATTTGTATATAATTTAATCCAAAATTTATATATAAAGGTATTTTTAAATATATTCAGTTTTTTTTTCCAAGATAGCACATCTGTTAATGGTGATTATTTAATGATGTGGGTTGTTTCATAGATGCATTATTTTAGTGCAATTTTATTGCAAGAAATGTTTTTGCAAATAATTTTGATTAGCATGGCTATTTTAGTTTTAATATTTGTGCTTACTCTTTTTTTTTTGTAGTTCTGAAATCATCTGGCATGTGCCTCAAATCAAAGTTTTTTACATATTTAGAGGCTAATTACAATAGATTAATATAAATATGTTGAATTTCAACAAATTTGTCTCAATAAATTGCCTCAACTATCTGATAACTATCTGATTGATTGCTTAAAATAAGACAATTTGTTAGAATTTATAAAAAGAAATTAATTTAAAATATTAAAATCTGTTTTTTTTTTTTAAAAAAAAATTATTTTTATGAGCCTACAAAAAGCAAGACTTCATTTAGAAAGTAGTAGGTGTATCTGTTTCTGTTGTGCAGATCGTTAAGTCAGAAAATGTCAATCTTTGGAGAGAATGTTTATTCCACTAATAAAAGAATTTATGGTTTAGTTTGGACATAAATACTCATCCTATTGGAATATGAGGAAGCTGCAAGACAAATTTGTAATTTAAACAGAAAAGTTTGGCTATCAGTAAAGTTGGGGAGAATAAACAAAGACTGTAGCAAGTTGTACTTTTGTGCTATTTGCCACCTACGGCAGTACAATTAATTTTAGTTAATTATGTGCCAGCAGATACTGTGATGCTTAACAAATAAATTTTTAAAGAATGTAAATACAAAATATTGATTTTGTAAAATATAGAAACATAAATTCATATATGAATAGCTAAAGAAACATTTGTTTAAAAGAGAATTAATATTTGTCTATCATAGTTTATAATATTAAAATGTCAATTAAAAAGTTTTTTTTTGCTTAAATTAAGATTAAGTAAAGATTTGTTAGTGTTTTTTTTTTTTTCAATAAAAATAAATTTTAGATAAATCAATTTGTTTTGAGTAGAAACTATCAAAGGTTTTGCATTAATGAAATTCAACGATCCATTATATACATTGATGATCATAGAAATAGCAAACCCCACAACATTTTCTTTTAATTGCATTTTATAGTGTTAATGGCATTTCTTATGATAATTTAAAAGCTAGAACTTACTATATTGTTTGGATGTAACTATTACAGTGTGACAATAAAAACTTTTATTGTCAAATATGTTATGTGGGTGTGCTTAATGAAATAGCAGATGCTAGTGGAGAATCCCATTTAAATATTTGAGTTTCTTAATAAAATTCTTAATTGAGAAATAGGTATTTTAAATATTATTTGTGATGTAGATTTAATTTTTTTGTAGCAACTGAACATGGGCTGAAACAAAAATTGCTTTGTAGTAAAAAACAAAAATAATTTTAAATACGTTACTGCTTATGATAAAATTCAAAAGCCACTGCCAAGATAAACTTCAACTGATATGGATAGCCAAGTTGTTAGGATATCTAAAGAAAACACTTTTTTAACTTCTCATGAAATAAAAACTAGAATTGAAGAACAGTATCAAGTAGTTGGTTCCGCTCCAACCATTCGTCATTGTTCTTAAGAAGCAGTCTTTCGAGGCTGTATAGTGAAGAAACCCCTTATTTTAAAACAAAACTGGCTAATGTGATTAAGCTTTGCAAAAATTTTCCTATATAAGAAGGTTTTCTTTTTGAAAAAATGTTTTCTAGACTAATGAATCCAAGTTTAATTGCTTCCAGTCTCTCCAGATTGAAAAGTAAATGTTCAAAACAACTGATTGTATACTTGAAATATGGTGAAGCATGGTTATGTCCTGGAATTGTATTTATCCAGTGGTTAAAATTGATAGAAATTTAGATTATTAAGTTACAAGGGCATATTACAAAATGTAATGGAGCATTATGCTGATGATGATCTACCTGTTATTTGGATTTTAATTCTCAACAACCACTAAAAGCATACTGCAAGATTTGTAAAACCTTAGCTTAAGGAAAATGATCTAGAATGGCTGCCTCAAAGTCCTGATCTGAATCTGATTGAGAACTTATGGTATGATATTGGGGTGGCTTAATGAAAATAAACAAACCTTTGTTATATAATTTATATAATATAATAATTTTTTTTTTTGGGAGGGGGGGGGGGAGATTCAAAAAGCTTGAAATGCCACTACTGTTAAAGCTTGTTAACAGTATGCCATCAAGAAGTGCTGCATTTTTAGAGAATAAAGGATACTTAACAAAATATTGATAATAGTTTTAATTTTTTGATGTCGACTTTTAAATAGCACTATTTTTTTTGTTTGATGTGCTATTTCTATGATCACAACTTTTCGTTGTATTTTGTTTGTTAAAAATTGTTATACTTCCGTTAAAAAGGTTTTGCTTCTTATTATTTATAGCTAATAAATGGAAATTTATTAATTGATATTTTTTTTTTACTTCCCTGATAATGAAAGAAAATATGTTAACTCTAATGAAGAAAATATTAAGTGTACTTTTTCTGCAATCTATCAATCAATGCACTGTATCAGCAGCTAGGTATTCTAGCTTATGTAAATAAACGTAAATGAGAGTAGCATTGCTATTTTGCTGCAAATAATTTATGCACAAATTGGTTTTCTTCAGGTTTTATTGTTTAATATCAAATTCTGTTTAGTTTCAAATTCTGCTTATTAAACCTTTTACAAAAGAAAGTTGATAATTTTTAACAAAAAGACTGGTTATTACTTATGATCTTTTAGGAGACATTTTGGCAAAATGTGACTTATTAACTCACTTCTGCTGATATTTTTACTATAACTAATTGCAAAAAAAATGTTGAGTATTAAAAAATTGTTTTTATAGTGATTTATTTTTTTATTTTTGTATTGTTGCCATCAGAATAGCTATCAAACTTTGCAATTTAATGTTTTTAACGTTTTGTCAAACACTTTAACGTTTTGTCAAACAAATTTTATTACTACTAATATGATAAAAAACAAATATAGTAGCATAAATCATTTGAAATAACACATTAATTTCAATAGGGTTGAAACAAATAACCAGTGGATTTATGATACATTGTATGCTAATCAAGTTGTAACGTTTTATAACCGAAAAATCACCAACTTTTAGTATTTGTCATTAAGGTTTTTACATTTTCAAAAGAACTGTTAAAGACAATTGGTGTTTATGAGGTCACTTTGATCTGTTTGTAACTAATCACTTAAAATGATGTAATTATCTCATTTGAGGATTTGGGCTTGAAATAGCAAATCATTTTGTTTTTTCTTTATCAGTTTTATTCAATCTTATTAAATTTTTGTTTTCTAAAAACCTTTTCTGAAAATCAGCTTAAAGCCTGCACACATCTTACATATGCAAATTCTCAAAACAATTTAAAGGTGCTAAATTTGAAAACCATTATCATAGCTTGCAAGAGCGTTTTTTTTTTTTTTTTTTTTACATTTAGTACTTCAGGTTTTTTTAGCAATCAGGAAACTNTTTTTTTTTTTTTTTTTTTTTTTTTTTTTTTTTTTTTTTTTTTTTTTTTTTTTTTTTTTTTTTTTTTTTTTTTTTTTTTTTTTCAATTTGTTTTTTTTTTTTTTTTTTTTTTTTACATTTAGTACTTCAGGTTTTTTTAGCAATCAGGAAACTATTTCAAACAAGTTGCAACATCATTCAAAATAACGCAACATCTATTTTTAAATAGACACATTTTATTCTCACTGACCCATTTTAACCCACTTCACTCTATTAAAGCAGTCTATGAAAACCAAAGTAATAAAATCCAATTTCCCATTATTACTCACCTTCTTTGGATTGAGATATATAAGCCATTATTCAGAAAGGTTTCTAGCAGTCTGAAAGTTATTTCTTGAATTCAAAACAATCTTGTTTCGAACTCCAGAAATAATCTGCCATCATTTCATAATTCAATCATCTATATTATCATTTTTCCTTAACTAAACTGAAATTCCTCTTCTTGCTCTTTATTTATAACCTTACTAGCTTGTTAGTACAATGACCAGTTTAGCCATATTGAAGATTTTTAGGGAGATTTTGTTAAGATCTAAAAGTTAAGTTACATAGAAATGGGTTGAAAAGCTGTAAGCAAAGTAACAAACTGGCAGATAACTGAATGTGAACTTACCAAAACTTTCAATTAAAACCTTGAAAATTATGTTTCTTGAAATACAGTTAAAAACATTTTACTTAGAAAAAAAATTGGTGTTTAAACAGTTATAAGCCATCATCTTCAGAAAATCCAGAATAATGGCCAGAGGTCAGCGATGAGAATAACTTTGAGGAATAAATACAATTAGTTTTTGATCAACCAGCATGTCAGCTGAGGAACCGTATAGTTCCATTAGCTGACATGCTGGTTGATCAAAAACTAAAGTTGGCAGTTTAACAAGTTATAATGAAACTTGAATGAAAGAAAATGAACAAAATTGATAAACCTGGCCGACATGATCACCAGATTTGAATTAAATTGAATCTATTTTGGGTTGAATTGGGAAATAACTATTCATGATCAAATAACTAACCTAAAGCAAGAAGTAGATACCATTTTGGATTAGAGTTCTTTTATAAAAAACAATTTTATTCTTACTTTTTTATAGAAGCAAGACTTGCTACCCTTCATGATTACTCAGCTGCTGATGACAATCAGGTATTTTTTTTGTATACTCATAATTATATTATATCATATTTTAAAATTTATGTTATGCTTTATACTTATTATTACTTTTTCAAGCTGAGGTGTGATAAAGGGAGTTAGACTATTTACCATAATGTAAAATGGTTTACAAATCTTTTTAAAAAATTGGCTGTCTACAAGTCATCAATGCCCCCTCCTCCTCCCCCAACCTCTAGCTATTTTATACAAAACTAAAATTAGTATGTACAATAAAAAATTTTAAAGTTCTTTTTTTCAAAAACATTTTTGCTTCATGCTCTGGTATCTGGTAAAGTGGAAAAATAAGATTTAATTCACTGAGAATTCCTTTTTATACTTTTTACACTATTTAAACTATAATTTCAAAATTAAATTATATTTCAAAACAAAAAAGTTGTAACTTTTCTTCATGTGAACCACAATGTTCTCTAAAAACTTTTGCCGAAGAATTGCAGATAATTTTCAATCATCAACAAAAGGAATATCTTTAAATGCTTCAGAAACAATTAACTCTTCAACTTTTTTTTCGTAACCTCCTTTTTCCTTCTCAAACATCTGAAAAGCTCGAATCATTCTCATCACTAAATGTTCAGCTTTTATTATTTTTAAATTTCGGGCTTGCAATTCATTGGACAAAAGTGAAGTTTCATTCAAAATATCAATCATCAATGCCAAATCTTCTAAAAAGTGTTTATTTTCTAAACGTATAGCCATGCCAGTGTATTGCTAATTTGAAGTAAAAAAACTATGAACAACCATAAATATTTTAGAAACATCTTGAGTTTTTGAGTATCGATTTTACTTATACACAAATTTATACGAGGCTGCAGAATTTTCATTTTTGCTTTTTTACAGCAGAATGCGTTAATAATTTAAATTTAGCCAAAAAAACCGGTAAAGTTGCGCAAATTTGCGTAATGGACTTCAGATTTACTCATTTTTACGCGCTTTTACACCACTGCAGTAATGCCGGTGCTTAGAAGAAATAAAAAATGCTGAAGGGAAATAAAGTTTTTAAATTTTCTTCTGAAAAACTCTCTTTTGAAGCATGTAAAATAGATATCAAAATTATTTTTAAAAATGTAAATCCATTACAACATAAAAGTTGTAACAGTTTTTGAAAATTCCGCAATAAAACCTAAGGTGCCACGAAAATGGAATATTGCCAACTGGGGTGACATAAGCCATTATTTGTGATGTTTCTCCCCTGAAAATTATATCTTTTATTATTACAAATAGTGGACAGTCACGCCAGTTGACAGTAGTGTGTTATTTTCTTCACCGTAAATCTTTGTGCATGGTTAATTTTAAATGAATTTAAAAACTATAAAGTGCTTCAATTTTTAAAAAAAGTTAACAACTGGTTTTGGAAAAGTTAAGAGAACATTTATGAAGTTGTTCCTTGTTTAGGAAAAAGTTACTGTGTTAAAAGATCAAGCAAAAATGAGTGATATTTTTGACGATCCAGAGCTGCTGTTAAAATTAGGTGAAAATGTTGGAAAAGACTGGCGGTGGTTAGGACGTTATTTATCAGTCAAAAATCATGAACTTGATGCAATTGATGCTGACTATATTGAATTGAAAGAGAAGGGATATAGAATGTTATGCGAGTGGAAAAACCAACAAAAAAATTCTCCTACCTTAGAGGCTTTAGCAAGCGCAATATACAAAATCAATAGATTAGATTTGATAATAGTGATGGAAAAGTTCTCAAGTACAATTTAATTTTTTAAATACATTTGAAATAAAATAATTGCTAGTAATACTTGTTTTTTGAAAGTTTATTTGTTGTTGTTGTTTCTTTCTTTTCTTTTTTTTTCTAATTTTTAAAAATTCACTGAAGTTAATAATCTAAATTTTTTTCTCTGAAGTTTATAAACATAGTAAAAAGATTCTTAAAAAGTTGAAGTTATTTTTTACACAAACAAAATTTTGAATGTTTAAGTGTTTTGCTCATTTTTGATAAAATACTTATTAGATAAATCATTTGAGAGAGAAAACCCCCTGAAGCCATCCATTGAAGAAAAAGAAAGTAAGTTAGCTGTGTAGAAGTTATTTGGCAATATGCAACATCTTATTGTTTAAATATTTTTAAAATATCTTTAAACATAAGATCATGTTATTATTATCTTTATATTATAATATTTCATATTATAATATTTTTAGTTTTAATAGATCATATTATAGTATTTTTAAACATAAGATGATATTGTTATTACTATTGCAATCATTTTTATTCTTATTGTTTTTATGTTATTATTACTGCTATTTGTGTAATGTTATTTTTATTAATATTGTTTTGTTTTTATTATAATCTTTATTACTGTTCATATTATCTTTACTATTTTTTTATTGTTGTTAAAATTATTGTCATGATATTATTTTTATATTATGTTATATTATAGTTCATATTATTATTATTATTATTATTATTATTATTATTATTATTATTATTATTATTATTATTATTATTATTATTATTATTATTATTATTATTATTATTATTATTATTATTATTATTATTATTATTACTATTATTATTATTGTTATTATTGTTATTATTCTTATTGTAACTATTATTATTTTTATTACCATTATTATTATTATTACTATTATTATTATTATCATTATCTTTACCTTTATCTTTATCAATATCATTATTATTATTATCATTATTATTATTATTATTATTAATATTGTTACTATTATTATTATTATTATTATTATCATTGTTATTACTATTGATATTATTATCATTATTATTATTATAATTATAATAATAATAGTAATAATAATAAAAATAATAATAATAATAATAATAATAATAATTATTATTATTATTATTATTACTATTATTATCATTATTATTAATATTGTTATTATTATTTTTATTATTATTATTATTATT
>QPEY01002122.1:32470-46829 GCA_014706445.1 Hydra viridissima | reverse complement strand
ATTGTTTGTATCTGTAGCTAGCATAGATTTGCAATAACTGCATTTGCTTCTTTTTATCAATTTCTTAGCTATATAACCAGCAATTGTTGTTGCAACCTCTTCTGTATCAGGTAAGAGAGTTGATTCAGATATCTCATTTGAGTTTAAATCTAATATTTCCAGTAATTCTTTATTATTAGGGTTATTATGGTCTTTCTTTAGATCCTCTTTCCAAAAATTTACATTCTCCTTAATTAAAGACCGACATGCTAAAATAACTTCTGAATGTTGAACTTCTACTAAGCTTACTAGAAATCTCCCCCCACTCATCTGTCTATATTGTGAAAATCTACGCTCTATTGGGTCACTTTGAAGTCGTGAAGTGAGCACATACGAATATCCTTCTTCAATAAGCTCATCTATAAGTAAAGCTTGGGAACGCAGAGTTGTGATAAGAGCAGATGATGTTTGTTTTGATAGTGTAAAATATGGAGATTTCTGCCAAAGTTCAATCCAATTAGCAAGTTGCCTAAAAAAAGTTGTTTTACCATCATCACAAACAATTGCATTACCAAGTTTATTTGGACTAAATTGTTGTTTAGAATTTGAAATAGTCCACCATTTTTGAAAAATAGTAAGAAAACCAGAAATGTCTTTTCGTTCTGGAAAATAACTTTTAAAACTTGCAATTGTTGTTTCATCAAAAATGGACAGTGCAAGAGAAACATTTTGCTTTCTGTTACCAGGGTGAAGACTTTGATATGTGATTTTTGGAGCTTTTCTTAAATTACCCTGAAGTTGCTCATCTTTAGAATGTAGATGATGAAAATCTCCCCAAGTAATATAACCAGCTGGACAACTATAAGAATCATCCTTTATATTGTATGTGAACGATGGAAAGACAAATTTTTTACAGTGTAATAAATTATTTCTGATATTTTTAACTAAGTGAACACTATCATAAAATAAGTATATTTTATTATTCGGACTATCAGGATGATGAATAAACAAACTTGATTGGTTACCAAATTTAGAATGAAGCAAACTAAATGCAGTTACATTTGCTTGATGATTGTCAGTAACAATTCCTCGAATTTTAAAACCAGATAGAGAAAGAGAACTAATAGAATCTGATATTTGATCTGAAAGCCATTTACCACTTATAGTAACTTCAGGTATTGCTTTTATAATAAAAGGAATAGATTTTTTTAAACTAACTATCATAAATGCAACAACTCCTTTGTACAGAGTACCCTCGTCATTTGCACCCACATAAACACCACTACAATATTGTGCTTGTTTCTGAAGATAAAATTCATCTACAATTAGTATTATATCTTCATGTATTGAACCTTTCTCAAGCAGTATTTTAGCACCCTTTATTGCATCAACTCCACCTTGTTTTATTTTATTCAATAAAGAAATTGAAGGTAACGGAAAAAATTCAAGTAACATTTTATATGCTTGTTTAGATGTATATCTTAATAATAAAGCATGTCCAATCATATTGGCAGAATACTGTGGTTGACCCTTGGATTTATAGTATATTCGACTATTTATTTCATCAAGAAGCATGTTTCTGTTAGAAGAAGCAAGGATTTTTATGTATGAAGCAAGATTCTCTAACATACTCAAACAAGTTAATTTGGCATTATGACCTTTAGTTAACCATGGAGGAAGTGGGACATTATTTTCTTTATATTGTAAAGCTACACATAAACAATTGTCAATTTTTATTGATTCAAGAATCGATGGAAAATGTGTAATTGAATCAAATACTAAACTATAATAAATTACACAATTAAGATGTTTTTTAAATTCAAAGCCTTCTGGTGAATGTTTACCATTTAACATGTTCCAGTTAGTAATTTTATCATTTTTAGAAAAAGAACTAAGTTCATCTTCTTGATAAATCCGAGATTTAGGTGGTCTTCTCATAGCAATAGGTGATGGTAGTGTGGAAGGACGTTTTAAGCACTCACTTGAAAAAATTTCAGGAATAGGATCCAGATTCCAATGTAACTTGCATTTTATACCACGGATAATGTACTTTTCATTAAACTGCTTTTCACACAAAACAGAGTTTGGTGAAGGCACCCAATCACTACTGTTTACAAAATGAACCCAATAACTTAGTAAATCTTCATTTTTTAAAGGAAAATGAAAAGAAGCAACTTTTTTATCTTCCAAAGAACTGATGTATCCAGTTTTACAACCATATGCAACACACTTGTTAACCATGATATGATTTAACTTTTAATAGCTTTCTAAAATAGCTATATATATATATATATATATATATTTAATTTTTATCCTTTTTAAACCAATAATCCTATGCAAGTTTAAAATTTCACACTTGCAATTTTACGCTTCATCACTTGTGGCAGTGTCATTTACTTTTTTTGCGCAAATAGGCCTCTTAGAACCGGCCTCTAAAATGTAACATATACGGCCGTGTAATATAGTAGGCCATGAAAGACCTTAAAACTTTATAAAACGATATAAAGACCTTAAAACGTTATAAAACGACATAAAGACCTTAAAACGTTATAAAACGATATAAAGACCTTAAAACGTTATAAAACGATATAAAGACCTTAAAACGTTATAAAACGATATAAAGACCTTTAAACTTTATAAAACAATATAAAGACTTAAAAATATATCAGCTACTACATTTAAAACATATTTTAAACGGTATTATCACTTCTCGAGGGTTTCACGAGCTCTTTGCGCAGCACTTTCCGTAGTTGAAATTGAGAAACTTTTTTAAAAGGAGTATCGTTTCACTAATCGTGAAACCAATTTCTCTTTTTAATATTATTTCTTGAAAAAGAATTATTTTCTAGACAACTGTGAAATTGTGATTGAATTAAACTATGATGTAGTAAAATGTTTTTGCATTAGTTAGGTAATAAAATGCAGACTAGATTCTCTGGCGGATCGCTTTGTTACTAATGTGCACTTTTAGCGATCATAAAACCTGATGAACTGCATTTTATCGGACTAAATTGAATATAGGTCTTGAAATATTCCATGAATCAGGCAAGTATATCTGCTGTATCGCTAGTCACTTAAACCATGCGTGTGCGACCTCGTCTTTTACAAAGGCCTTAACTGCTATCTTTTTGCTAGCAACAAAATCGCGTCAGTAGCATTGGAGGCTATAGCAAGTCTTTGGTAGTTTATCATTTAAACTCACTCACTACTAGTCAATAATTTCAAGAGTTAAACATTACTGTAGCGCCGCTCTTTGGAGAAGTGCTATCTTTGTGAGACGGGCTCAGATATCAGCCACTCGTAATAATGGCACTGAAACAGTCAACCCTTGTTGAGGAGAGATAATCGGTGACACGAAGCGTAACAATGTTCATACATAATATTTTGAAAACAGAGAAAAGTTTCTGTGCTTTAGTGCATCCGAGTGTGCATGCTGAGATATGTCAATAATGCTCACATGGGGGCACTCGCAACGTTTGTACATATATGCAGGGGCCTGCTACTCGCATGAATGCATAAAAAGTCAACTGTCCTCATATTTGATGACTTTTTGTGTTCCTAAACTAGTGAAGACCGTTAAAAGTTAGGTGTCCCTAATTTCTCTACTCCTAAATTGTATGAGTAAAGAAGTTGGGGATAATGTTCATTGCAAAAAATAAACATCATTCAAATCTGAAAGTCTTCTCCTTAAAAATTTCAGTTGCAAGGAGAAGCTTTTGACAGACTTTGAGGAAAATTCGAGTCACATCAACTTCACTTTGTTGAGTCTTCTTTATCACACTCGAAATATTATTGCTTAACTTAATAGTTGCACAGTTTAAATAAATCTAATGTTTTTAATTTTAAAAAGGTTCATGAGTTTTTTCAATTAATTTCATTGTGCCACAAAGATTTTAGAGACTCTTGACTGGACGTTAACAACATGAAACTTGTTCTACTGTAGCTAAAACCGTAGACAACAAGAAAAAGAAATATAAATGAGCTTTCAAGAGAATAAACAATTGAATTAAAAAAGTATAATCGCATTTTCGGTTGATGGTATGTAATTTGTAGAAGAATTTAAACATCCAATGAACAATAAATATCTTTGCTTTGTTTTACAGAGTTCAACGAACTCATCATGCTGTATTGAGTGAAACTCAAACATGTAAAAAAGCTCACAAAGTGAGGGGGCTTTACTTAAACTATATCATTTGCAGTTTATAAAAAATTTAAAAGTTATATAGGCACATATAAATAACACATTAAACGGAATGTACTAGTCAAAATATGATATAACTAGAATATGGTATAATGCAGAAAATGCATACAAATTTATTCTAATTAGATTCAAGCTTATGTTTTTGATTTACATGAACTAATGTAATTGTTTTGGTTGAGTATTCTAATGCTGCGCATAAGCTCCCCGTGATTTGTTCAGTACTCAGAAGTTGAGTAATTTAACATGTCGTGATGAACAGATTCAGTACACTGGTCAGCAATCTAATGATATCCTAGTTTTTTTTTAAGAAAATGAAAAGGAGATATTCGATAATGTGACCTTTCCACTGCATTGAATGATTGTTGTTAAATATGATTTTCACATAACTCTCAGTTTTCAGAATCTTCATTGGCTTCTTTCCCATCTATATACTCATTTTAAAATGTCCCACTTTTCGACAATGTTATAGGTCTGCCCAATTCAATATTTTGAACTTGCTGTATATCTTTCACAGATTTGAAAAAAACTTACTCGTTTTTTTTAAATCTAAAAACTCGACCTCTGAAATTAGTCTTATGATTGAACAAATCAATCTACTCTTCGGCACACAATACATTTTTTTAAAAGAGCTGATTTTAGAAAACAAGTATTTAAGCTTTAATGGAAAAGTTGCATGCCTCACCCGTTCGGTTTTTGGCTCAATCACCATTCGGGTTCCAAAAAATAATAAACCTTTTAACTTCACCCTTTGGAATTACATCGTTATTGTCTTTATTCAAGATATCCTTACGTAGTTCTGTCTTAAAGAACCCAGATTTTTAATGATTTATTTACTAACATAACGCAGAGGAAGCAGATCAGCTGTTATTTTTATTATTATTAAATCAAAGACAGCTTACAAAGACTTTTTTACTAATATAGGTTTTTTACTGATATAATGGTGAAAAATAGGTTTTTTACTAATATAATGATGAAATATAGGTTTTTTACTAATATAATGATGAAGTATGGGTTTTTTACTAACATAATAATGAAATCCTAATATTTAATAATATAATGTTTTTTACTAATATAGATTTATGTCTGAAAGAAACATTTTTCAAAAATCGCTAAAAATCACGTTCATGTCTTTAGTATGCAGCAAGTTGGAGCAAAGCTGGTTGGATTTCCCAGGCTGTTTCGATAAATAAAAACCTACAACCAGTGGGTTGATTCCACCATCGTTTTTAAATCTGGAATTTACAAATTTCGGATATACGATAAGTTTCAGCGTTCTGGTTAAGTTTCCTGCAATTCAGAGAAAATGAACGTACTACTACTATCAAAAAATTTAACAACAACATAAGTTGGACCAAAGCACTAAAAGACAGCTTTTGATTTGTTAAAGTGATGAGAATTTATTTTGTAACTAGCGGGCTTCATTTTCCTCGTTGATATTTTTTAACACCAAGATATATTTTGAATAACTTTGGTATCCATCATTGAATTTTATTCTCGTTTGAGAGAGTGGAAAGATTTTTATAAAAACTCTTATTGTTGGTGACATTTTTTAAGGGAAAGGAGACAAATTTGCTTCAATCCCCTAATAAGTTGATTTTTTCATCAGGATACACCAAAGAATTCGTTCTCTTCATAGCGAAGTCTTTTTAATATTCCTTAAAAACATGCAATTGAAGTAATCAATTTTTCAACCTAGACCTACTAGATTCTAGCATTCGGCATTTTGCCATTTTAGCATTTTTACACAGAAAATTAAAACTCTTGAAAAAATATTTATTTTCGAATGAAAGTTGAAATTGATTTTTAATACTCATCATTTTTACATTATTCTATTGGTATGAACCCATTAAACTACGCAAAATTTCAAAATGGAAGTATTTACTTAATCTAATAACTGAATCTCTAACTGCAGAAAGCCATCAAGTCCACAAATATTCATTAAACAGGAAATATTAAAACCTGTCAAATAAAATAAAAAGACATAATATAACTTTTAGACCCGTACTATCCGTTGAATATCTAGGAAAATGTTGAAAAACCCAACTTTGAAAAAAACAACTTTTTTTCTTTCTCGTAAAATAAAGATTTGTAGACTTGTTGCCTTTTGCAGTTAACGAATTTTGTAAAAATGGAAGAAGTTCTTGTTCGACAAAATTAAAAATATTTTATAATAAAAATATTTCTTCCTTTTAGATGAATCAAATTCATATTTATTATTGGGAACAAAAATGATCAACGTCTGAATATGCTGAAAATGATATCGTAGGTTTTTAGAAATAAAATTATTCGGATAGCTACCTGATCCATGTTTATAGGAACTGTATATCCTTTACCAATTTACATAAATTGCTCATACTTGACATTTTTGTAATAATTAGTTTAGATATCGAATATAAAAACATTATTGTGGGATTGGATCACTTTTCAGTGGTTGACTAATTTAACGCGCCATGAGTCTTATTATAAAACCAAGATTTCTTTTCTAAAAGTACTTCGTGGGTTGAAGCAGTTTTTTCTTCTTTTATGTAAAAGCGTTCTAAAAACATAAAGATCTATGGTGTTTCATCAGACTTCGATTACCCGAACGGGTATTACTCGATAGTGCCGATAAGATCGAGTTATTGAATTTTTTTCATTCCCAAGCCAACTCAATCTTTTGGGAATTTTAAAATATCGGTACCTAAAAGTTGTTATCCCTATTGACTCCTGAACCCTGTTACCCACTAAAAAAATAAATCGTAAACGGTTCTATCGGGTATTTAATGAAAAGGGTCTATTTTCTTCAAAAATACTAGATATTTCTAAAAACGTTGAATGTTACCATAGTAATCGCAATAGTTATATTTTCAATTCGTTTTCTATTTGTTTAACAAAATTTAATATATTCTCTCATGCTATTCACGCAATCCGGGTGCAAAATTATTGTATCTCACACTTTATTTGAAATGCTCGACTCCGGTTGTTACGAAACATTCAAGGTAAGCCGAAACCAGTAAAAGCAAACGTAAAGCATCATTGTGTGTTTTCAGAATTATTTCTTTTCCATTTCTTGAAATGATGATAGAAATTAAAATCGGACGTGCGTAAAAGAGCAATGTATTTCGAAAATGTTTGCTAGCCAGTCATGTGCTTTGTCTTCAGAAGGTCTACGCGATGTTGGTACTAAAAACAATAAAGGAAGTGAACGAGAATAAGAAAATCAAACATTATCTTCAGATAGAGATGACTTGCCTCCCCATGAGTGCGAAGCCGAAAAATCAGGTAATAAATTGCCAATAAGTTTAGTTTGCTTGTTTAGTGCCGGTAAATTTTACACAGGCTCCTACAAGCCTTAAAGAATTGTTTAAAGTCGGAAAGAATTACAGACAAGTGGTCTACCTAGTTGCCAACTACCCTTGGACCCTTGTTACAAATGTGGCTAAAAAATTGTTTTAAAATACTATTAGTCAAAGGTCGCAATATAAGTGGCTGTAGTTTACTTTTGTGCAAGTTCCCAATCCACCATTAGAAGTGCCAATTGTCAAAAGTTTCAGCTAAATTTGCTAACATAATTAAGTACTATAGATGATTTGAAGTAATGCAATATGAAATTGCGAATAATTAATAGAAATGCGAGTAATTTGGAATAGTTGCGAATATTTTTATAAATGAAAACAGCTGCATATATAAGGACACAAACTCAGTACAAATTAGTTAAAGTATAAATATGCCTATCCGTTTCTTTCCCAAGGTTGCCTTTACTATCTTGAGCATTCCTGCAAGTTTAGCATTCTCAGAGCGCTTCTTCAGCGCTGCCAGCCCGACAGTCACGAAGGGAAGAAATGGCATGGATCCTCTGAAGGCTGAAAAACTGCTCTTCATCAAAAGTAACTACTCTTAGTTTTAGAGAAAAGTGCTGCTCAAATTCTGCTCAGAAACCAAAAGTTCTTCATGAACTCTAAATGAGGGGACTGGTGGTGATATCTTGGAAGCCTCTGTTGATGCACTTAACGTTATGGACATTTATGATATTGAAAAAGATAAAGAATTTGTCGGAAAAGATTTTTTAAACATTGGTTCAAATTTCTTTCAATTTATTTCATGCTAAGAAACTCATGAAAACAAACAGTACGTCTCCAGACTTTAAATATTGTTTTGTAATCACTGGTAGATAAATATTCGAAGGTGGAAAGCTATAATTGCCAGTGTTTTACTTCTATGATGACTAAGGCAACTAATGTGCTTACAAAGTTAACTTTTGGTACCAAAACTGCATTTAATTTTGAACCATTTAATCTGTTTACTCATGTTGTTTAATTAACTGTGGACTCAATCTATTTAATGAAATACTTCTTTAACTGACTCTGAGCTAAAACAAGTTTAATTTCGTACCCTTTTTAAGTTTTAGTTAATACATTTCAGACTCTTCCAAATATGCTAAAATTGTCATTAGCAATTTTTTTGTAGCAAAGTTTTTTACTTTTTGCGATTTTTGCATTTTTTAAAATCTTCTACCTATTATCAGATCCCGATCGGAGATAAACCAAACAGGTTTGGATTTTCGGGTATAAATAAATTCAATACTGGAAATGGTACCCAATAATTTATCGGTTTTGGTTCCGTAAATGTCGGTGCTCGTTAACCCGTTCGATCATTGCTTCGGGTTATCGGGTATTTAACAGGTCCTTATCCGAAAGTGTTTTGGACCCGAAATGTTTTTAGAAATTACCCGTTTAGGGGACGAATGGGTCCTGATGACATTCCTAGCTTACCGTTCCACTAAAAACAATGAAATTGACTATAAATAATAAAAATCTTCCAACTTAAAGAACATAGTAATACGTGTTGTGATCCGCTTAAGCATATAACCCTTGTATATGTTTGATTATATATATTATTTTAAGATAAGTCAATAAAGATATTTTTATACAACTTTTAATATAACGCGAATTCCAATCTCTTTTAATGTCTCCATTTTCTATTTTTATGCTCGTTTTTATAATGCGTTCCACATGATTGCACTTACGTAATTTGTATTACATAATTACGTAGTTATCATTCTCAACAATACGTTTAAGCTCATAAGTGAATAAAGTTCATAAATTCTTCATAATGCTTGCTTTCGTCATAAGATCTGCTCCATCATAAGGTGGCTTCTTTTCGTCAATTTATTAAGGATATCGGATTAAAATCAGTCAATGCAAACGAAAAATTGTTTCGATAATTTTTTGAAACTTAATTGTATTGTCTGTTGAGACTATCCATATTAGCATTTTTGAGGTAATGGGAAGTATTGATATAGACCTGTAATTTTCTTCTTCTGCTGTGTCATGTAATTTCAATATTGGTGCAAATTCAGTTATTTGAAGTTTTTTAGGAAAAATTTTCCTATGGAGCTCTTTCAAATATTTGAGATAAAAATAAGTTGTTTTAATAGCTAACCCAACGACTGGTGTTTCGCTCAGCTGACTTGGTATTTTTGGGTCGCTAATATATTTTGGTTAAGGGACATTTCGTGCCCCATTAATTTTTAACCGATGAAAATGATTTTTAAAACTTAAGCCAATAAAAAAAATGTAAAAAAATAAAAACAACAACATATCTTAAGTGCCAAACTGTCAAAAGTTAATTGTGATATTACTTTACTCATAAAGTTTGATTTAAAGTTACTTAAAGACACTTTTGGTAAGAAATTCCTATTTTATTTTTAGTTAACTTCTATTTGATTGCTGCACTCAGTTTTTTCTTTTAAAAACTAGCGTATACATGTTTTTAATTAATTTATAATTCCTGGACATTACAATACAAAAGCAATTTTAGTCAAAGTTTATTTCTAAAATTTAGTAGTTTAGATATTATATTACGTTGAAATGAAATATCTTGTGGCAAATTGTTATTAGATCTTTTATTTGCATGAGGAAACATTTTCGTTTCTTCAATTTATCCTTTTTGGTGACCGGCCTCGAAGTGCTCATTCAAAAATTAAGAGTTTTAAGCTGTTTTTAATAGAGTTTTAGTTTGAAAAATTTATTTCGGAATTTTACATTTGTTCAGGGTTATCCTTGGTTACATCTGTTTTTTTTTCATTAAATAATATCCCATTTGAAACAAATGGGATATTTTTTAATGAAAAAAAAAACAGATGTAACCAAGGATAACCCTGGAGTTTGTAGGAAGATGCAAGACTTGAAACATGTCTTACAAGTATAATGATGGAAATGCTACTTGCAAGAGGAATTAACTGCTCTGGGCACACTTTGAGCTTTTAAAAGAACTAGAAAAGCAACACGCTGAGCGCAAAAGAACATATGATGTTAGCTTACATGGGTTGGAGCGCATCTGAACTTCCGGCTCCTATGAATGTGCCTTGCGTCGTCACTTATGACAATCCTGCACTTTCATCGATGTTTTGTGTTGATCACACTCTGAATCTGATTATTAAGGAGGCAGTGGATACTGAACGTCTTGTCAAGAATCCTGAAACAAAGAGTGTCTGAAAAAAGACCCAGAAAAATCATTTGGGTAATAAGAGGTCCAAACAAGAAACTTTGGCCTTGAACCACAATTTAAAAGCTTTTGTGGATAAAGATTAAAATGATCCTTCCTTTGGAAAAACTGCTCCCTTTTTTTTCTGCGAAGTTATTCATGCAAACAACACTAGGTGGAATTCAGTGTCCTTGATGATTGAAAGTATTAAAAATGTAAAATTTATAACTTTAGGAGACATTAAATTGGCAAGTATAGGTAGGGGCGGGATTTGGTTAGCTCTTATAGTCCTAATATTTTGCAAGTCATCTTCATTCGACACTACTATTAATTACTAGAAATTTGAGTATGGCCAATGTCTCTTAGTTTCCTAAATGTTAAGCAACAAAGCTCTTGGGCACTCCTCTAAACTACGTGATTTTTTGAGTGCATAAAAAATCAAACATTTACTGTATTTTATAGTCTTTTCGGATATTTTATAGTCTTTTCGGATATTAAATAATTTCTTTGGATCTTCTCTCAGACTAAAGATTACTAGCACTTCAGTACTTCATATTTCAATTCTCTAAAAAATAAAGTACTGATGAAACAAAAAATAAAGTACTGATGAAACAAAAAATAAAGTACTGATGAAACAAAAAATAAAGTACTGATGAAACAAAAAATAAAGTACTGATGAAACAAAAAATAAAGTACTGATGAAACAAAAAAACTAAGAAAATTTTGTTTCTGCAATTAGGATCTACTAGTCACTATTTTTACGTAAACAAGCTCCTTCAAACTCGCTTCATAAGAGTTGTTACGCGGAACCAAACAAACATAAACTCTTGCGGAGTTTTCTTTAAAATCTCTTTTGTTAAACTTTCTCAGTTGGCATTTGTTCAAATTGCTCAATCTAGTTTGTATGATCTGTAAATGTGCGTGAAAACCATTCAAATTGATGTTTATCAATTAAATTTCATTTACACTCTCTTATAAATGTGCTTTTAACAAACTTAAATTTTTTTTTTTTAATATTTTTTTTTAATTTTTTTTAACTTTTTCATATAAAGGAGTGGAATTGAGGAGGAAAAAGGTGTTTCTGACTTGTTGTTTACATTGAGTTTAAGACTTAAAAATTGAATTGCAGTTTTTGTTTAAAACCAATTAAAGTACATTGAGTTTTTATAAACAAATAAAAAGATGTAATTGCGCTTTTAGTTCTCGCTCAACCATCTTTTATCACGCTTTTTTCAGAAGCTTTTAAACACATTGTGATCTGTTTATCACAAGTGAAGCATTTAAAAGAAAATAGAATAAATATTCAAACGTAGATTGGGGTATAAATGTGGATGCCATTTAAAATATCTACTCGCTAAAATTAATATGTTTATTAAAAGTAACAGTAAAAGTTTAATTATTGTAAAGGAGCATGTTGAAAGTAATATTTATTGTTAAGTTATTGTAAGTGGGTGTTGTTAAATGTGGCATTTGTAACCAAACTATTGTTATTATTATTAATGGTTAATTTATTGGTGCGTGCTCTCCACAGACCTCTTTTTTATTACATACTCTGTTAGTGGAGAAGTATAGACACTCTTGCATTTTTACTAGTTTACATTCATAGTCTCTCAAAACGATCAGTTTTCAATCTTCGAGATTTTACATGGCGCCCCATGAAATACTATGAAGAGTTACCAAACTAAAAGATTACAGAAAGAAGTTTATCAAGAGATAAGAAAAGTTTGAGTTGTTGAACATTGAAGTAAGTAAAGTATGTTATTTGTGACTTTGTTTGGGAAGATTTGATAGAATTAGAATTTAATTGTTGAAGGTATTGATTGTGACGAAAATTCGGTTTTATTCTGAGTTGTTCTGCATATTTATTTAAAAATGGCAACCGCTTTAGGAAGGAAAGTAGCGAGAAGGAGAGCGTTAGGAGTAAATTTTGAAAACTTGTTGAGCAAAATTAGAGAGGAATTAGAGAGTGAGGAGTTTAACTATGCCAAATTAACAGGATCAAAGATAATTTAAGCGAGAGTTACGAGAGATTAAAAAACACTGGTGAGGAAGTATTAAATAATTTAGATCAAGAAGAAATTGAAAATGCAGTTTTAGAGAGTGCGGGATCAATTTAATTTGTCAATTCACAGTCATGAAGGTTTAAGTGATATAGATCGATTTAACTATTTAAAAAAATATTTTCATTGCCTAGCATTGGCTACTATTTCAGGACTTTCACTTACTTCAGAAAATAATAAAGAGACAATTGAAATCTTGACTAACAAATACGGGAATACATAACCCATCAAACATGAGGTTAAATGGACCGCCAGCGGCTTGCCGATACTGACTTAACTATAGATTACCGATTTAGAACCGCTAGTGGCTGCCCAGTTCCGGCGTGTCTCTAGAGTACCAACATCGTAAAGGTAATGGCTGCCCACTGGGACGCTTGCCACAATTGGTCCACTATTTAACCGATATTAAAAACATTAATGGTCCGCTATCGATGCCTAAATCGGACCACTAATGATCCAATTAACATTATAACTACTTAAAAACATTATATATAGGGTAAAGTAGGGTAATTTCGGCAGGGAGATAATTTCGGCTCCCCTTCAAAAAACACCTAAAAATATTTATATCTTGGAATAATCAAATCATAGTTGGGTATTGTAGCAAGATAAACAATTTTCCTAAAAATATTGCTTTAAACTTTTATTTTTACATTATAGGTGCATTAGTTGATGATTATTAGCTTTTTCTTAACATTTTTACCTATTTGAAAATGTTGAATAAATGATTTTTTCTCGAAAATTTTTACGAAAAGTTGTTATTTACTTTATTCAAAAATATAAACTGAATAAAATGTCAGCAACAATAAGATGAAAATCAAAGTATGCTACAAGATATAACAGTTTCCCCAAGGATTGCTCTAAGGAGATAATTTCGACTTAAAAATAGTTTTTAATTTCGGCAGTGCCGAATTAGCCGACCTGTGCTTTCTCTGAAACCAAAATGGAAATAACCGTTTAAAATATTATGTATAAAAGAAGTTGATTTTAGTAATTCAGATAGTAATAAGATAATAACGAGTAAGGAAAAAATGGAATTCGTTAGTGTCTCTGTGAAACTTAATAAAATAATAGTTCCACACAATATAAATTAAATTTATGTCATATAATAATATGTATACAATAAATTAATAATTTATTAAATATATATATATATATATAGTATTGTAGAAATTATGTTAATATTTCCAGTAAGAGTGCTCAATACAGCGTAGAATAAGTAGAGCGAATATACTATTATTGTTATTATATAAACTAAATAATTAGCTTGGTTTATATTACATTACTTAAAGTTTCACGCAATAGCAATCATCAGATGTTATAAAACCGTTAAAATACGTAACGACAAAAAATACGAAAAATACGAAAAAAGTGCTATGGAGTGTCTGCTATGATGGCATTAAAGTTTTTTATTAAAAATGTATTTTCATGGCGGCACTTTGATGTTAGTTTACTTCGTTTATTGAGCAAGTCTAGTTTCGAGGTAATAATGTGGTACTTTTCGGTCAAGCACAAATTACAGTAATTGCCACCAGGTTTAAATGGTTCTGCCTGATCGAGAATGTTCCACGTAAGGATGGGTTCTAAACCTTTACTTTTGCACTCCCATACAAATTTAGAAAGTTCGGTGGAGTTTGCCTTACTTTCATAACGAAAA
>QPEY01002122.1:0-19783 GCA_014706445.1 Hydra viridissima | reverse complement strand
TTTTCTAAATTTTCTAAAAAAGAACAAAAATAGTTAATAGCATCACAGAAATTTCAATGTAGTAATAACCATTTTATGGAAATAGCATTAGCATAACTTTAAATAACATCCATACCCCTATTTTCCTTCTAAAGATAAGATAATTAAAACAAAACTGCAAAAAGAAAAACTAAAACAAACAAAATATAGACGATTTAAAAAATTAAAATCCTTTCTGCTTTAAATCCTTCCTACTTTATCTAATAAAAAACTAAATCCTTTCTACTTTATCTCATAAAAATTTAAATCCTTTCTACTTTATCTAATAAAAATTTAGATCCTTTCTACTTTATCTAATAAAAATTTAAATCCTTTCTACTTTATCTAATAAAAATTTAGATCCTTTCTACTTTATCTAATAAAAATTTAAATCCTTTCTACTTTATCTAACAAAAATGTATATATAACTATTTTATATACTTACTTCAATTATAAGATGATCTTAAAGATTATTATTTATCTTCGTATGATTCTTTATGTAATATATCTAAACTAATAATTAAATTCCGAAAGGAAAAAAGTTTTAACTCGCTTCACGGATCTTTCTCCAATGGCCGCGTGCATTTTGAGAACACGCTCTTTCAAAGCCTAGTAACTAATGACGAAACGACGTTAAACATTAAACATTAAACATTAAACGTTTCTGTACTAATTATATTAAGATAATCATTTGAGTGTTAAATTTATAATCATCTGAGTTTTTATTGAATGAGTAAGGGTTGGAGTGAATGTTTTATTATTTGAGAAAATTGTATTTCATTTTAGTGAAATACTATTTTTTTACGTATTTAGCAGGGTTGCTTGTGGCTTAGCAGGCTTATTTGTACAAACAATTTATTTTAGTAGTTTGACTTTATATTTTTATGAGTCATTGTTGTCTGTTCAGCAAAAAAAATTTTAATCTGTTTACAGCGAAAAAATGTTCAGTGTGACAATTTCTCATTTTGTAATTATGATTGTATGATCTTTTACACATTTTTTAAAACAATATGAAAAAGTAGTTCATAACCGGTTATGTAGTGATAAGAATTAAGGTTATATAACTTTGATAAAGTGGTATTTCACTAATCATTCAAGGCCTAGTATTTCACTAACCATGCAGGGAAAAGCAACCAAAACATATCTGTGCTCTTGCTTTAACATATAGTTAGAGGCGAGCAGTTATGTGGTGGATATTTTTCAAGTTTTTTTGGGAAACTTTTGGAATCCTAGAATTTTTAATCCTCATTTGTTCAAAATGTTGAAGCAATTACATATGTAATGCTGGTACATCGTTATAAATGTATAAGATTTTTATTAAATAAAAATTAGTTTTTGTTAATAACTAATTGCAGATTATAATTCGTAGTTGGAAAATGTGTAAGTTATTGTAACTTAGGGTCGATGAAACAATAGGTCGAGTTGCGGAATCGTGGACGTTCTCTAACTCGATATTGTGTTGCATTGATTCTTAGTTTTGATAACTTACACAGCTATCTTTTTGGTAAAGTTTTATTGTAGTATGTGTTATTAAAATGTGCTTGTATATTTACTTCAACTTAAAATTTTATTTAGTTTGATTCAATAGTTTTGTTTTGTAATTAATAGACGCTATAGCAAGGAATATTCCGACACGAAATCGTACTGAATGTGATGTTGAAAAAGAAATTGTTCTTTATATACATGGGTCACACGATAGAGATGGCGGTCGTAAAGAACGAAAAGAAGGTAAATAACAAACCACAACGATTAATGATATTCCCGATAGTGAATCATCTTTAAATGAAGAATAAAATTTGGAGAATTTTACAATTAAAATATGAAATAAATACAGTACAATTGTATTTGAAAAAGTTCTCTTGTGTAGTGACGTTAAAATGTTGTTGTTAATAATCGCGCCGCTCATTTTGCATAAACACATATTGCCCAAATAGTTTTTGTTATTTGGAGACTATTTAGTTTGCAATAGAGATAAATATCCAGTGGAAGTCATACTATTAGAGGCACACCTGGCGGATATCTAACTAGTCTTTCTAATTGTCAAGACCAGTAAATAAGTAAAACTTCTCAAATAGGTGACACGCCAAACAACTGCTTAACTAAATAATAAACTTTAAGATTTGTCTGTCGTTTTAACATTAGATATAAACAATTAAGTCTTTTATATAGAGAGCCCTATATATACCCTATATTTTTTAAAAAATTGCTTATATGAATACACTGGCTGACCGTTAACACCACGTGCCACTATAGGTCCACTAGCTCACCATTCACAGCACATGCCGCTATAGGACCATTGACTGAAGGCCCAAGAGTTGTGCCACTATTGGTCCGCTCAGTAACCGATGAGCAAAACTCAACTGGTCCATAAGCGGCGCGCCGCTAATGGACCAGTAGCGTTGCCTCTACTGGACCTCTATAGGTCCTCCAAACCATGTTTGCTGGGAAATTTTAGTTTCAGCAGATATGGATTCTTTATTGAAAATAAAAAAAAGTAAAGATTTCAATTACTTAGAAGAGCTAAGGAAACTTTATAATGATATAGAGAGCTGTGTACGTAATCTTAAATCTCTAAAAGTAGAAACAACAAGTTACGGCTGTTTGTTAATTCCTATCCTTAAGGAGAAACTGTCAGATGAACTTTTATTTTTAATTTCTAAAAAATTTGCTGGAGAGTTGTGGACTTTAGACTGTCTTTTAAAATATTACAATGTAGAATTAAAAAACTAACGAGTGTTGTGGCAAATATAATTTAAAATCAAGTTATGATAAAAATGAACATAAAAGCTTGAAATACGATTCTTTAAACAAAAATGCACAATAAAGTTATTCTCATAATTATAGAAACAAAAGCAACTTTACAACATCAGGTTTTCATACACAAAATAAAAGAGCACTAAAACAAAGAATTTTATAATGTGTTTATTGTTCAGAAAACCATAAGCCTTCTCATTGCTTAACAGTTACGAATTTAGATTCAAGAGTTATAATTCTTAATCAGCGAAAGTGATGTTTCATCTGTTTAAAGTTAGGTCATATATCAAAATTTTGTCATTCTAACTATTCATATTTTCAATGCAATGAAAAACACCACATTTCTATTTGCAATAAAAAGCAGACCCTAACTAGTGCAACTTCGTAGGTGTGTCTGATAGCATTTTGCTACAGAAATCAAAGGCTAAGTTTAATTCAGAGAGTGAGTGTGGAATATTCAGAATATTATTTGGTAGCGGTAGTCAAAGGTCTTATGTTACCAAAGATGTGTGTGAAAGATTGAAATTAAAAACTAAAAGGAAAGAAGCTATACCAATAAAATTATCCGGTCATTATAAGAATTCCAGGGTTAAAAAGCTCCATGTTGTTCAACTTAAAGTAAAACATAGAATGCTAATTTGAATGTGTATGTCGAGGCTCTGTGTGTATCAGTTATTTTTAGTCCTTTTCAGTGGAAAGAGATATCTCGATCGTGTAAAAACTACCTACATATTTCAAAGTTAACTCTAGCTGATTATAATGATGGTTCCAAAGATTTTCCTATTGACTTATTGGCAGGGTGTGATTTGTACCATAAATTTATGAAAGATAAAGTTATGAGAGGGGTTAAATGCTGTCCTGTAGCTTTTTCCTCTGTTCTAGGATGGGTATTAAGTGACCAAATTCCTTCTGTAAAAAATTTTAATAAGAAAGTAATCATGAATTTACGCGTTGATGGTAATTTAATAGAGAGTATGGAAGATGTGCGCAGTGAGATTGATGAACTATGAAGTGATTTAAAAAATTTTGGAGTGTGGAGAAAATGGAAGCTATTGATGAGTATGCGATACATAAGTTCGAAAATGATATTATGCATAATGGTGAGAGATATGTAACTAAGCTTCCCTTTAAATCAGGTCACAATTGTTTACCAGATAATTATAAAATTTTTGAGATTAGACTGAATAGGTTAAAGAGGCAATTGAGTGATAAAAATTTGTTAAATGATTATGACGCCATTTTTAAAGAATACGATATGAATAAAATTAATGAAAGAGTTCCGGATAATGAAATCGCTAAGGAATCAGAAAAAACACACTGCCTAGCAGACAGGCCAGTCGTAAGAAAAGATATGGAAACCACTAAGAAAGAGCAGTATATGATATTTCCTGTTCAAACAAGAGATTGTCCTTAAATAATTGTCTTTATTCAGGATCAAACCTATTATTCAAAATATTTGATGTGCTACAGCGATTCCGATTAAATTATATTGCCATATTAGCAGATATCAAAAAACCTTTCTTAAATGTAGAAATTTCTGGTGAGCTCAAAGATTATTTAAGATTTCTCTGGTGTAAAAATGTTAACGCAGAACAGGACTCAGAACTGATTTGTTAAGTTTGTAAGTTTTTGAGGGCAGTCTTTGGTCTGAGTATTAGCCCTTTTTTTATTAAACGGAACAGTAAGACATCTCATCAAAAAATATGAAAAGTGTAATGGCTAGTTTGTAAAAAGATTCGTTGAGATTTATACGTTGATGATGTCACATCAGAAATGGAAAGTGTAACGAAGGGTAAAGAGTTTTGTAAAAATGTCCGAAGGTGGTTTTAATTTAAGTAAATGGAAAACAAACAGCCAAGAATTACAAAAGTGTTTTAATTTTAATGAGAAATTAATTAGAAAAAAGAAATAAAAAATTCAATAAGCAATTATGATGACAGTACTTACTTAGAAAAAGAATTGGCTAAAAGTTATCATGAGTATAAAAGAGTTGTAGGAATTGAATGGGACTTGAAAAATGATAAATTCATTTTCCATCTTAATGACTTTACAAAAATCTCACGTTAACTTAAAACAACAAAAAGGAATATCTTGAAATTTTCGGCATCAATTTAAGATCCGTTAGGCATTGCTTCGCCTTTAACAGCCAGACTAAAAACAATTTTTCAAATTTTGTGTAGAGATAAAATGGAGTGAGATGCGAATGTGAGTGGTGAGAATGAATTTAAGTGGAAAGAATTGTTGAGAAATGTAGAGGAGTTGATTATTTTAGGAGTAAAGAAATTTGCCTTTTTTTGGAGTAGAGGGGAGAATAATTTTGACAGAGTTATATGGATTTTGTGATAGCTCAAGAGAGATATATTGTGCAGTTATTTATGTTAGAGTTAAGACGAGTAATGCTGTGAGAGTATTTTTTTGCGCAGCCAAAACAAAGGTAGCGCCATTGAAAGAGTTGTCTGTTCCTAGGTAAGAACTGTTAAATTGTTTGCTGTTTAGCAAATTAGTAGGAGAAGTAATAGAAAATCGAGTAATAGAAAAGATTAATAGAAAATTGAGTAATTATCAGTAATGTTAGTTGTTGGATAGATTCAAAACCCGCCTTAAAATCACTAAAGGGCCCTTTAAGCATCCCTCAGTGTTTCAGGGTATTTTAAGGGCGAATTTTCTCAAACAATTTTTTTAGTAGCAAACATTTCTTTTTAGTTTGAAAAAAGTATATTTTTGATTATTTTTTAAAATAAGGGTGTGTTTAGGGCAGATCCCAATCAGGGGTGGGTTAGGGCTAAATTCGAGCTCGCCCGAATCGGCTTTAATATTCTGGAATTATAAAACTCGGAAAAAAATGATTTAATAGAACAATTTTTTGCACCCTTCAGAAAGAAACTCCGCAAGGCGTATACTGAGATTGTTTTTTTATATATTGTAAATATGGTTTGAGTGGGTTTTTTATGATAGTAATTGAGATATTTTTATAAATGTTGTTAAGTATAAATTGTATGCAAAACGTTTGTTGAGGAGAGTTTTTTAGTATAAGAGAAAATGTAGAGTTGAAAAATTGCGTTCGCTGCGAGAAAGCCACATAATTAGAAAATAGATTTGCTTCAAAGATTTTTGATCGTTCATTTAGCTTCTAAGTATTAATAGACATTAATCATGGTGATCATTTTTTATTTAAACTATTTTTTTGAACTATTAAATATACTGAAGTTTAAATCCTATAATAGGAAATTAAAAATGGCTTCAAGAACTGAAAGAAGAAAACGTCGTAATCAACTTGATACTTTTATATCAAGAATTAAAGGTAATACATTAATATAAATAGGTAGCTAATAATCTTGATAATTTAAAAATATCAAGGTAATGTTGTAAAGTAGTTCTAGTATATTGTTGCTTTTTATCTCACCCTATTTATAGACTGTCAGAGAAGTATCAGACTGCCTTTTTTTATCTAAACTTTTGTAACTTTTTTTAAAAATTTTTTTATCAAATATATTTATATGATGCAGGGTGAGCCTGTTAATTTGGTTAAGATAACTTTGATAGAATTGTGTCTACTGTTTTTGATGATGTGGCTGGATTATATGACTTAATGGAGCACAAAAGCAATGAGTGTAAATTAGGATTTCTTTTGTTTTATCTAAATTATTAATTTTTGACACAAGTGCTCACAAAACACACACTAAAATAATGATTACTGTACGTGTTTTTAAAAAGTGTAATTTGTCAAACTAATTGAACAAGCTCATACAATGTTATGCCTTACAGTGTTAAAAGGCCTATTTAACAAAAAATTGTTTTTTTCAGGTGAAGTTCCATTAATATAAAGTCGTGAAAGTAAACAGGAATCCAAGTGCCATTTTTTTTCTCTTTATACAAAGCTGCTATGCTTCTGTTTGAGTTTGAGTGAAAACAATAGTCGAACGTTTAACTCTCCACTCCCAAACGTAGGTTATTAACATCAAATTTCTTTAATGTGATTTTATTCATACATAAATGCGTATTATCAGTTTAAAATTTCATTGTTAAAGTAAGTTTCATTTAATAATATCATTTTTTTTTAATTCTAGTCTGATTACATAAGAAAATCTCTTAATTTATCTGACGTAATTAAAATTTATTTTTCTCCTGTTTGTTGCGATGAGATGATGTATTTGTTCTTATATGAATGTGCTTAGTTACTACACTTTTTTTTTTTAAGGTTCCCAGTATTCAACTACCTGTATCACTTGTTCAGTCAATAGTTAGTTTTTGAAAATTGGGATATAGTTATATATTTTAGGCACACAAAAGTTTGATTGTGTTTTTAAAATTTTTAATGATTGCATTCCACAGTCAGATATTCAGTGAATTTTATCCTGTAAACTATATATTGTTTATGTATAGGTTTTCTCTAAATCTCAACTGCATTTATAGGAATACTATTTATATCTAGGTATATTAGGCCACCATGCTCTGAAACCTTTGGATATAAATAATGATGAGATTTGATATAAATATCAGGGTCGATATGTAGGAGTAATTATGGCTCAAGGGTTACAAATAAAATATGTATTGGTGTGCGCATCTTATCAAATTAAATTAGGAATGTACTTTTCTATTAGCTTTTTATACTATTTTAGCTTTACTATTATACTTTTAAGTATAAGTTTTATAATCGTAAAAAGCTGCAACAGACTTTTTTTTAAAACGGTAATTGTAAAAAGTTATATAAACTATTGAAAATAATATTTTTGTAGTAACTTTAGTTAAGTTCCAGTGATTCCTCTGATTTAAGCTTACTGCGTATGCATCATAGAATGCTTGGGGTTCGCAGCCGGCTTAAAGTTGAACCTAAATAATATGATCAAGATCCCTTTCATAATCTATATGTTGCTTGATTGACATCTCATCAAATACAAGACAACGATTGCGATCACGGACATTCATATAATCAACTCGCATTTTCAGTTATGCAAATACTTTTTCAGAAAATCCAGGCTGTAATTTTCCAAATGCTTTTGACAAGAAAACAAGAAGTGTTGTCTTACTTGGAAAAGTAAAAAATTCTCTCAAGCAGCGAAATGCCTGTGGACTATAACACAAAATAAATAGCGAAAGAAGTTTATCATGAATTGTCCATCTCTTTCCTTATTTTGTTCGTTTGTTCATTCTGAGTTGACCCTCAAAAAAATTAAACTTGATCTTTGGACAGGTATCTCTTTGCAAGTTCACTAATATGCTCAATTGATCCATTGCCTTTTTTATTTTGCATTTTTAGAAACAATATTTTTTTGTTTAACCGATTAAATTTCACACGGTTTAAGTGTAAGGCTTTTTGAAGCTGTCTCAATTTTTTTTTAGTTTTTTCCTTATCATCTGATTCTTCTTAATGTGCAGTGTCTGCACTATGAAAAATTGTTAACTCTTCAGACTGATCGCTTGTGATTTTTTTACTTTTTTTTCTTGGCTGAACTAGAAATCGTTCAAAAGGTGCTTTTTCTTTTGACAGAGATTTTTTTAGGAGGACTTGGTACATTGAATGTGGTTGGGATTGCTGATGAAATTGTCCTTTTGCCTCCGATATTTGTTATGTAATACTGGGTTGGTTAAAAATGCTCATTGCATAGAGCATATGATTTATTCAGTTCTACTAAAGTTTTATTTTCAAGATCAAGACGGCGGCAATTGATAACAAACCTTTTACATCTGAAATTAAAAGAATTATACATACATTCATACATACATACATACATGCATACATACATACATACATACATACATACATACATACATACATACATACATACATACATACATACATACANGGATCACCCTAACATACATACATACATACATACATACATACATACATACATACATACATACATACATACATACATACATACATACATACATACATACATACACATACATACATACATACATACATACATACATATATACATATTTATATATATATATATATATATATACATATATATATATATATATATATATATATATATATATATATATATATATATATATATATATATTATTATTATTCTTAAAAATATCTTAAAACATATCAATAAATTTCAATATTAGAAGGAACGTCTGAGTTGTTTTGCACTTGCAGAGCTCAGTTAACAATCCATACAACAGTTGTACAATTTTGGGCCAAAAAAGGCTCAAAAGTTGTTTACAATACAGTTATGCTGCAAACCTTCTAGCATACTGAAGAGGGTAGTTAAGGATTGAAACGTGCATACCAGAAACAGTTAACAGTATAAATCATGGAGCGTTCCTAATACTCCCTGAAAAGCTCTTAACTAACAAAAGAAACTTTAAAAAGTCGTTAGAATCAAGTTGCAATCAGCCTATTTTTGTCTTTTGGAAATTGAAAAAATGACATATTTTTATCTACGTTTTTACCTCGTTTATGCTGACAATTAATAGCTGTACAAAATCCAGCGGATATGATTAGGTAATCTTTAATATATTTAGTTAACTAAAATATATAGGTATTCTGTGGCTTTTGATTACAATATGGCTGTACTACACAGAAGCCTTTGCGTCACCGATTACACGAAATTAATGGAGAATATGCGGAGTCGTACAGCCTTGGTATTTACCGATCCTGGCATGCCTATTTAAAAACGCGTTTACAACGAAGCTTTTTGCCGCTCTGCAGCCCATTGCGGAAGGCATCAAAAAGGGACATAACGGACCTTCATCATTTTGCCAATGACGGCAAGCCGCGCTTTACATCACAGCGGGCAAGCATCGGCATGCCGGCGGCGGCTTTACGCATTACGGTCCGCTGAAAGTATGTTACTGGGTCCATTGGTCTTCCTTTTGTTTCAAATAATCTGAACGCTTAGCTTTATTCTCTTTATTTTTCTTCGACTTTTCCCATTCCTTGTAAATGTTTTCGATTTTAGGGACAACGTGCTTCTTTAATTGCACTGGTATTCGGGACTTTGAACAAACTTCAAAAACATTATTTGCTGTGGAATGTAATGCTTCCCTTATACTTTGCTCGGCAATCTGCTTGTAATGGAAGAAAAGGGCCAACACTTCCCTTTTTCATGAAAGCATAAAACTATCTGAAGAAAAGGACATCTGTCCAATAGCTCATATCTCCATTTTCTTTCTGGTAGCTATCGTTGCACTGGTTGATGAAGCCATCATTGTACAGTAGTTACACTAGTTTAACCTGCAAAAGGAACAATTAAGCATTATAGACACAATTCTGCACACTAAAAGTAAAAAAATTACTAGTTAAAAGAGGTTTGTACGCTAAGCACCAACCACTTTTGTTGCATAACATCATACGCAACATAAGCATTTTTAGGGTACATTTGCGCAATACTGAAGGGTCGGTAGTGACCCCTAAAAATCATTCTAATAAAAAAAAGGTATTACATTTTTATGATAATGAACCAAATGGCAGGGTGGCCCATGCAAATATTAAATCTTAAAAAATAAGAAACACCCTAATATATACACTGCCCGGCAAAAGTTTCCCGTCACTTAAAGCTTTAATATTTTTTTTACCTATAATAATTGATAACAAATTTTAAAATTGTATATAAGCCATAAAATAATTCAGTTAAGATACTAATATGTTTTTAACGTTGAAATGCAAAATCTGTTATGTTTGTTTTTGGATTATAAACATGCTGGAACATACTAAGTAAAAAATTTGTAAATAAAAATCAACTGCTTGTCATCAAGGCGCAATATCGTTGAAATTAATGTAATATATTGGATTAATAAACTAATTTAGTAAATATTTTATATATATTATTTATAAATTTCCAGTTTATAAAAGTGCATTTTGATTATTTTTGAAATAAAATTTTAGAAAATAATATAAAATGTCAAAGAAAGGTAATTTATCGTTAGAAACGCGTAATTCAATTGTTCCTCTGGCAAATGATGGTCGTTCCATTAGATATATTCAAAAATTGTCGAAAATACCGCAATAAACAGTGATATTATTCGTCGGTTTAAAAGTACTGGTACAAATAAAGATAGGAAAAGAACTGGACTTCCCTGCAAAACATCAAAGGCTGAGGACAATTCAATTATACTCTCATGTAAACGAAATAGACGACAAACAGCCCAAGAAGTAACCTCTAACTTCAAAGCTGCTCATAAGAAAACTATTTCAAAAAGAGCTGTAAGACGTTACTTGAAAACTATTGGCTTAAATGGTAGAGTAGCTATTCAAAAACCTCTTCTTAAAGCAATAAATTGGAAAAAGAGGCTTCAATGGACTTTAGCACAATCAGATTAGACAGATATAGACTGGCGAAATCCATTGTGGACGGACGAATGCAAATTTCTTGTTTTTGGAACAAAGCGACGGATCAATGTGCGACGAATAGCTCCTGAAAAATTTCATCCACAGTGTAGACAGCCTAATGTCAAACATGGTGGAAGTTCAGTAATGGTGTGGGGCTGTTTTGCTTTTAATCAGGTTGGTAATCTCGTGAAAAAAAATGGAATTCTCGATAAGAACGGATATCATAAGATATTATGTAGACATGCCGTGCCTTGTGGAAAACGTCTAATTGGCCACGGGTTTTTACCATGCGACAGGATAATGACCCAAAACACTCATCTAAATACTGTAAAAGCTATTTGCAAAGAAAGAAGCTCGCAGAGAACTCAAAATTATTTTATGGCCCCTACAATTCCCTGATCTCAACCCAATAGAGTTAATATGGGAACAACTGGATCGTGAGGTAAGAAAAGAGTATCCTACATCAACAACTCATTTGTGGTCAATTTTGAAACGAGTGTGGAAAAATATTTCTCAAATTTACTTGGATAATTTAATCAAACGTATGTGAAAACTTGTTTGAGCATTAAGGAAAGCAAAGGGTGGATTTTTTTAAAGGAAAAAAAAACAAAAACTTATGTTCGTGTTATATTGCAAAAAACAGAATGATCGGAAACTTTTGTCGGGCAGTGTATATATATATATATATATATATATATATATATATATATATATATATATATATATATACATTTCATTAATAAATGTTTATTTAATAAAACATAATTTAAACAAGTTTTACAAACTGTTAAAAAAAACTTCAAATAAATTCTTCGAGGCGCAACCAGCCAGCTTATACAAGGATGAGACCCATTCCTTTCCTAATAAAAGGAGAGTTAGGTTGATAATAACGACGATTATATAGTAGATTGAGGTGTGTTTACTTTGACGATTCTAATAAATTAAACTAATTCATAAAAGTTCGAAAGAAATTTCCTTCCAATCTAATATGCATGAACCAAAGGATTTGTAGATTTCGGATTTCTATATCTTGTAGATAACTAATGACAAATGTAAAGCTTTTCTTAAACCGCGAGAAAAAAAATATTGAAAAATGTAAAGCTTTTCTTAAAATCTTTAAGTACCTAAGTTCATTTGGTAGCGAGAACCTCTAGACTAGACTTATACAAAAAAAAGGCTTAAAGCTATCCATATTTTAGCCAAATTATTGCAAGAATTGCATTTCAGACAATGCTGCCCTTGGTTACTTTGTTATATTTATCTTAGACAAACATAGATCAAAAAATGGAGATGAACATTATTTGAGCACTTTTTTGCTTTTTTTAATTTCACTCCACAACTAATCATTTGTCGTATAATCTTCACAAAGACCTTATAGTATAGAGGATGGGCAGGTAAGAAGGATATATTAATTTTAAAAGTACAAAAAATATATATATTATAGTCATGCTTTTAATTTACTTTTTTGGTTACAATGTTTGGACAAAAAATAGTCATATTAAAGTTAAAATTTTAAAAAATTCTAGTATCTATCTCAAATAAAACAACTTTTTCAAAACTTGAGTGGCATATGACGGTTAAATGAATACGTGAATCGGGGAAAACGAATAATGGTATTTAATCAAAGTAATCATCGCATAAATAAGGTCCTTGGCCAGATTATGAAGAACAAGTATCATTGGTCCACTTTCTGCAAACATCATACTGAATCCAATCCTCGATAGGTCTTTATACATTTTGATGCAGGCAGTGCAAAAGAAGCCTTTTTTTTCTTTTTCTTCGTTTGTAGATGGGCGTCTTTTGGCAGGTGTTTTCTAATTCTTATATTTGATGGACTCGGAAGTCAAACAACACTTTCTTTTTCTTGTTGCGGCGTGAATCCTTTCTTTCTGCGCCATCTTTATTGGTGTGCTGGTTAAAATTTCTGCTTTTTGCTATTTGTATCAAGACTGATGTTTTTGCTTTATCTAAACCGGTATTGGCCTGATTTCTTCTAAAGTTCTTGAATCTACTTTGCAGTCATCTTGATTTTCATTACTGGAAATATTTGTATGACAGGAGTCGGCGACAGAGCTTGATGGTAAGCCTTAAGAAGAAACTGTGTCCGGTGGCAAACAGCGATTTGTTGATATCGATATATTTGGCGCAGCCGCTGTTTGGTTTTGCTCTTCTTTTCTAGAGCTACTAACGTTAGTTTCAGTTATGATGTTTGCAGTACATCTTTGATAATCCTCAGGCGGTGCAAAATATAAATTCCCAATAATGTAACTATTGAAAGGATTTATGCCGCTTTCACGGAATCCGCTGATTGCATTTGCTAGTGTAGCTCCTTTTAGATACGTTCCCGTAAAAAGTTTTGCAATTTTATACTGATTAATGATCCTCCCTGGATACTGTTTTTGGAAAGTAATAATTGCGATCTGAAAGTATTTTTTTATTGGACCGTAAACTGCAACATCTAACGGTTGCAATTTGTATGACATGAGGGGTGGTTTTGACAATAATATGATATTGTTTTTCGTTGCAAATTCAAGTGCTTCGTAACCTTTGTGGGATTAATGATTGTATAGCATTAAAAATTCTTTATGTTCTTTAGTGGGATGCTCTTTTTGCACAAACATTTGTAGCCAGTCTTAAAACTTGGTAGAGTTAAACCAACTACTGACGGTGGTCGTAACTTCTGTACAAGGAGAATCACAGTCTGAGACATAAGGATTAAGTCTCTTTCACTTAAAAAAGAAAAACGACGGGATAAATATTCCTCAGGTACAAAATCAACAAACTACAGTCGTCAGGACTCCTTTCTCATTACTTGAAACAATTCCAACTTGTTTTTTTCCATAGTTCGACAATACTTAAGGTGGTTTTGTTGATTAAGTCCTTACTCCAGTTTTATCCATGTTAAAGACCAATATATCTGCTGAAATATTGTGTTTATCTTTAACCTATTCCAATAAACTATAGAATCTAGCAACAGTTTTTCAATTGAATCCTTTGGCACGAGCTATAGATGTTGTCTCAGGAGAGCTCAGGGCCAGTGTTGGATGTCGGAGCTTGATATTCCTAAACCACCCTTTGCCAGTTTTTTTTATCTTTTTGCTAAAATCTCCAACTTTTTGCAGAAATTCGGTCAGCGTGAGACCATAAAACAAAGAATCCATTTTTTGAATATACAACAAGAGCTCTTCTTCTTCCTCGGGCGTAAATCAGACACAAAGCGGCCTAAATTTTTTAAAGAAGTTCCACTCTTAATGTGTCTGTGAGAAATTGCATAAGGAATGCCATACATTTTACTTGCTTTTAAGATTGAAGTTTTCTTAGCTTCTTCCATTGCTTTAGAAAAGTTTTCCTCAGGCTAACGAGCTCGAGTACTCGACGCTTATAATTATACACTATATGCAACAGGTCATTTGTAGTTATACAAGATATGATAACAGCCTGAGTAAATAAGTAAACATTAAATAAGGAGGGCTCAATGGACTCAATCCTTTTTACCCTGCTCCGTTATGCCCGTCGGGCACGTTTTGAAATGACCTTAAAATTAAATAAGTAAGGTTTACTAAACACCAAATATATTATACTTGTTGCACGTTTAGTAACGTAAAACTTTACCAATAAAATTGAAAAACTATTAATCAATAAACAAAATAAATGGTACTTACAGTGGTTTAATGATTAACTTTGAACCAAAATAATTTGCCAGCAGGTGCACACTTGAATATCAACCGGCAACTTCGTTTATGCACTGTGCGGCCACCGTTTGAGTGTTTGGCGCACCCAGTAAAACTACATTTGTAATTTGGGTGTTTTAATTTTGCAGTTTATTTGCCAACTATTTGAAGCGAGATATTTACATCTTTAAATACTATGTAATGTGAGAAAGAACTCCTCAATTTATCCAAAATCATCCGTAGATTATGGTGTTTTTTTATGAAGACGAAATGGCCGACAAAATAGTTTTTGTAAACACTTGAGTATTTGAAACTTTTTTCACACAAATTTGTGACACTTGCTCAACTTCTCTAGGATTTTATAATTTTTTAACTAGTTTTAAGGTATAAAGAAACTTTAAGGTGGTACACCACCAAATATTCTAAATTCTTTAAAACTTGAAAATAAAATCAATTTGATATTAAAACAAAATATATAAATTGAAAATGCTTTTTTATACTTAAATTTGTGTTGTCTTGCTTATTTTGCCTCGCTAATATAAAAAAACTTTTTGATTGGTCCATTCAAAACACAATATCTTGAAATATATTAATGCACAACCTATGAAATTTTTTGCGCATATTATAGGCATGTAAACTAAGGTATTGACATAAGGATTTTAAGATTACTTGGGTACATCAACAACTATTGCAGTTCTTCTATAGAACATTAAAAAACTGTACTTTTTTTTTTAGAACTAAAAACTAATAAATAAAGAGATTGGAGAACAATATTTGAATTTTGAAATGACATTCCCTAAAAAATAATATAATAAACATTTCCTGAAAATTTGAAGTGATTTGCTTTATTACTTCACAAGATATCAACAAGATGTTTTCAATAACACAATGTTTCTCAAAAATCAAAAACAGAGAAAAACGCTTAACAAGATTTAATAACAAAAAAAGAAAACTATTAAGTCTGAAAAACTAATAAAATCCAGCAGAATATGCTCGGCTTGGTTCTAATTGAGCTTCCTTATCATTAAATCCTTTTTTTTGGTGGTGCAACTTCTGTCGTTGGGATTTTGAAGTAAGTGAAGACTAGATTGTACATTTTTTAATTCTGCATTAATCGCGGTTAATCTATCCGATATGAGTAAAATCTCCAATACGTATTCCCAAATTTTTCTAAACATCAATAATTCCATAGGTACCATCATTAAAAATGATAATTGCAGAATTTATTTACATTTGGATTATATTTCTATTTACAAATATATGTATGGGGCATCGTTTCCAGATTATAGCATTTAATGCCTCATTATTGTTTTGTGTAAGACCGTGTAGGCACTTTTTAAGTAGTTCTTCACTGCTTAAGTTTTTGAATATAGGGAAAAGAATATTTTTATTGCGAATGCCAAGCTTAGCTTGCGTTTATATGTTTTATGTCCACTTATATGGTCACGTTGCCATTTACACCAGCTGGCAGTAGTTTGTGGGCAAAATTGATGACGTATATTCATGGCTTTAACATCAGAGCTGTGAAAAACCACTGCCCATACAGCCTTTTTCATTTGATATATATTAGCTAAGTTTTGTTTACTAGCCATTCCAAAATAATTTTGTAAAAGATTAAGTACTTTATCAGTTAATATCCCTTTTCCTGCTACTGGTTTTCCATCACACAATTTTTTTCCACGTAGACGTTTACACAGTGCGCGACCGCAACTTACTATCTATTTTTGGATGTGCCCAATACTTTCTGCTTTTTTGATCCCTATATCTTTGTTTGGACATGAAGATAATACTGCAGAATATGATGAGGTATCACTATCACCCAAATAATTAGTGTATTGTAACTTATATTTTTCGAAAGACCGATGAAAAATAGTAATTGCATCTGCACCTTTCATAGCACCAGATGATCTTTGATGATTAGAAAGACAATTATGGTTAGCTTTCCAATCCTATTATTCTAGAATTCCTTTTTTGCTTTTCCAAAGAACACATCCTTTACAATGTTTTGACAGCACAACAGCATCTATACCTGTTAAAATTGATATTGCTTTGACAACACCATTAAATGATTATTGACCTCTTTTTTGCCGCGTTCCGTGAACTGAAACCTAACATTGAACTTTATTATGATGTGAAGCATTATCATTAATCAAGTTTCTAGTTTCTAGTTTCTAATGCTGCTTTGTTAGTAACCTGTTGAGCAACAGTTTCATAAGTATTGTATAACTTTTTGTTAGTTTTATCATGTGCATTGTAGGTAATTGAAGGAATGTTTTTGTGCTTTGTTATAACAATTAATGCATTGGTAATATCTTTTTTTCCTTGTAGCATAGGATCTGACTAATCTAAGGCTAATAAGTTAAGATAACCCAAGTCTCTCATTCAGAACAAATACTTTATTAATAAGTCAAACCATTAACTATTCAACTAACTAAGCCGCATTTAGCGGTTTTCTTTTTAATTTATTTTCAGAAAGTAATAATCTAAAACCATTATAAAAACTTATTTAAGCTTATGAATTATTAATTACAGAACAAACTAGAAATTATCTAGTTGTTTTTATGGATGTTTTGCGTTGCTAACGCCGTTGTTACGATATAAATTGCTTATCAAATGAGGTAAATATCAATACAGATTTTGAGAAAATATGTGGTGGTGTACGACCTTAGCGAATCCTTGTCCTCCATCTACATTGAATTTAATATCATTTGCTTCTTGACATCTGTGATGAAACAGCGTTGCTACAAGCTTTTAATTGTAATACACAATAGGAGTTTTGCTTCTTTTGTGAACTATGCATCGATAAAAAAATAAGCAAAAACTTTATCTGGTATTTAATTTCATTTAAACTTAATTGAAGTTTATTGAAAATATCCTAAGAAAAGTAGGTTTCTTAACGTGCCATATTCACTTGTGCTCAAATCCTTATTAGCCCGGACAGAACTTTTCCTCGCGTTGAAGAGGAAGTTTTTTTTTACAATGCTTTAGTTATTTACAGTTAGCAGAGACTAACCTTTGCTAACTGATATTCACTAAAGCCGGCTTTTCGTTGTTTTGGTTTTAATAAAAAAGTAAGGCAGAAAAAAAATTACATGTCAGTCGGCTAACTTTAATGTTAAACAAACCTTTTAAAATATTTTAGAAGAAAAAATAATAAATCCAATAACAAACATAATTTAACTTTGAATTCAGGGGTGTAGGCATTACTTTGTGATATTTTAGAGAAATTTTTTAATGTCCCCAAAGTATTCCATTTTTTTGTGTTACTTTAAACTAGATCGAAATTCATCGACAGAAATTTTTCTCGTTAAAAAGTTACTAATTTTTAAAGTTGTTTTAGAGCGTAAATGGGGAAATTTTAAAACTTTTATAGACATTAAATTTAAATCGAAGGAAACTTTTTTTATTAAATTTGAAACCTGTGAATGAAAGTTGGTTTAGTTTATGTTAAAACACACGCACGCATACACACAAAGAAAACAAACTATGGTTTTAGGACACATATTTTTAGGATTGGGGTGTGGTTGGGTTAGTTCCACCTAAGAAAAAAAAAAACGGCTAATACTACTAGGAATCTGTTTAACTTCCTGCTATTTTATGTGAAAATATGGCTCACGTGCACAAGCACAATCGATGCCCCATTTAATGACTTCGAATTCTACAAAGAAATGCTTATTTTTAAAAAAATTGACAATGATGTTGTTATTGCTGCCCTGGAAACATTAAATCGGCATCTTTGGTATTTAACCGAAGAAATGTCCCCTCTTTCATTATTTTATGATGAGGAATCTGATCGTGATAAAACTAAAATTGCTAAAACAGTTCTGAAAAATATAGAAGAAAACTGTGAACATAATATTGGTTTTCCGCAATTTCCACTTCTAAAGCAGAGTACTTGTTTGATTGATTTAATTGGACTAAAATCAAGCAACATTCTAAATATGTTCGGATATCTAAACGAGGACAGTGGTTATTTGGCAAAATCCCCAAAGTTTTGGAAAGCTAACACAAATTTTAAATACATTTTTGAGCATATCAAATCACTGAAATCTGTAAATGATACAGCAGAACGAGCTGTTAAACTAATTCAAGACTCTGCAACATCTATTACAAAAGATAAGGGGCAGAAAGAATTTCTTTTACGTACAGTAGAACTGAAAAATTCTTCCTCACATAAATAAACAAGCAATTCAAAAAATTAATTTTTGAAAATATGCTCTAAACAATCTCTTTTTTATTACACTTTAAAATATTGTTATTTTATTGTTATAATTTTAAAAAAATGAGATTTTAAAATTCTTAATACCATTTCCCAATGTGCTTTAACATCATAAATTTATACCAATCATTTCTTTGCTTCTTTGTTTAATAATTGAGTATTTATCAAGTTTTTTGTTTTAATTAAAAATCATAATTTAAAAAATCCATATTTAGCAAAAAAAAAATCATTCCGCAAGGGTATTATGAGAAAGGATGGGGGATGGGGGATTGGGGAGTTGGGTCATAAACCAGTTGACAATTTATTCTTAATAGATTTTTATTTTTATTTATTAAAAAACTATTTGAAATTATAATAACAATTAATTATATTGGAATAAATTACAGATATATAAAAAAAATATATTCAGGATTGCTTCGAGACAAAAACACTTCAAAGGGGTTATGAGAAGGTTAAATATGAAATTTTTCTGAAAATAGCATTTGATTAAGTTTTATTAAACAAAATTACAAAAAAACATAAAAAATGTGAACATTGTTAATTATTAAAAAAATTTTAGTCATTTGTGTCATTTATTTAGAGAAAAAACACGAAAAAAAGAGCGGCAGGGGGGTCAATTATGAAATTCTTTTGAGTTTTTTTTTTTTTTTTTTGGCTTTAAGTAGAAAAAAATACATATGAAACTAATTGAAAATTTAAAAATAGTTAAAAGCCAAAAAAATTTATGTCATTTTGGGACACCCTAATATTTATGTGTGTGTTTGTGTGTGTGTGTGTGTGTGTGTGTGTGTGTGTGTGTGTGTGTGTGTATGTGTGTGCGTGTGTGTG
>QPEY01002121.1:36276-51448 GCA_014706445.1 Hydra viridissima | reverse complement strand
ACTAATGCACCTTGAAACTCGTTTGCTTCGTGTTATATTAGCTTTATTTTAGTCCGTACTCAATTTCGCGCAATCATTCTATTTTTTTCAAAATATTTTATCCATTTTGCCATCAATCTGGGCATCCCTTGCTTGAATTTCTCTTTTTTATTAGAATGCTCTTCCATAATCAAGACTTCTTTGTTATCGAACCACGGTATTATGGTCCGTTTACAGTGTTATCAGAATTTCTGTAGAACCCAAGAGTCCGGCAACGATTGCCAATTTTTTAATGTGAACCCCAGAGCATTTTTAAGCTTTATTCTTTTAGAGTTCAAATTGTTAGACGCACTGACAAATATAACTCTAAATATAAATATAACTGAGAAGACTTCACTTATAAATGGGATCAGGAGTTTTATTTTAAACATTACGGTTAAAAAACATATACGGTTTTGTAATCAGTTTTATTATAAAGTTTCACTTTTAATTTCCTAGTTCGCTTTTGTAGTTTTTGTCTGGCTAAACCTAATCGACTTTAATTCTATCTTCAGTTTTAGTGGCTTTTTTTTTGGCTTATTCTACTTTGCTTTGGCCTGTGTATAAGCATTGGCATTTGAAATAGCCTATCATTCTTCTGCATTGGATGTCTAGAGTAAACTGTCTTTTAAAAATAACATAATGCAGAAAAAAAATGAAGTCATTGAAAATAGTAAATATGTAATACTGAAAAGGAGCAAACTTGTTTGCAGACACAAATAGTATTTTAGGGACTGAACTCTAAAAATAAATGTTTATCAGTTTTAAAAAATCCGTTTTATTAATATAAAAATATTTTACAGAACCAACAAGTCTTTTTCTCTGAGATAGAACTTCTTACAGGTCGATGATTTTCCTTTTGGCAAAAGGATTGTGAAAATGGAAAATGTCACAGAGTATTCAACAATACAGTTTTCTTATCAACCGTTTAACATTTGTAATAACATTTGATTACTATCAATTAATCAGGAAATAAGTTAAAACGAATAGAAACTAGTTTATTTTCTACTTCACGCATTTTTAAAAAAAAACATCAAAAGCAATACCATGACTGTTACCAAAAACTGTGAGATAATAAAATAAACTTAGATACGAAAAAACAAAAAAGGTGAATTTTAGATTAGAGATGCTTAGCAAATATCACTCATTTGCTCATAAACTCTATTAAAATCACGAAAACACAAAGAAAGAAAAAGATTACAAGAAAATACAAAATCAAATGAAACTTATTAAAACAAAAACAAACAAAACAATTGATAGCTAAATACGCGGCTTATACAAACTTTAAATATTTGCGGCTTAATCCCTTAACATTATTTAGTAAGCATTGCTTTCAGATTAATAACTTTCATTACCTCTTGGAGATATTTACCGGAATGATTAAGACTATATAATGCATTTATCGTATTTTCAATATCGGCGGAACTCAAGTTTGTTAAAGATTGGCTTTTTTTCATTTCCTCCTCCAAATGCTTTATTTCCTCTTTGTAAGATTCAAGACCTTCTTGTAGTGATTGGAGTTTGGTATTACTTTGTTCGCCATCGCCTTTCTTTGTTTCTTCAACCAAATATTTCATGTATTCTATTACTTCATTGTTGTAAGGGGCTAGCGCATGGTCTTTTAGGAAGGCAGCAAACTTGATGCTGGCTTTTTCAAGTTCTTGTAGTTCTAGGCTGAAGTTGTCGTGTATAGTTTGTTTCTTTTTAATCAATTCTTCTTTTAACTTTAATGCAGAATGTTCACTTGAAAGACGTTTTTCAAAATCTTTATCCACAACAGTTTCAAAAACTGTGGACGTTTCATAATAAATATGCTTGTGATCCTTATAACTGTGGTGACAATTACTTTTTGTACACAGATTGTTTGCAATACAAGTGCATGATTTTAATCCTTCATCGCCAACAGTCTCCTTAGAAATATTGCTTAAATAGCAATGATCATGACAAACATTATATTCAATTTTGTTACCAATCGTTTTTTTGCAACTTGCATTAGTGCACACAGTTTTGGGATAATCAATCTCTTTTGTTTTCAACACTGCTACTTGAGTTTCAGTTTTTTGTTTCAAATTTGCAATATTAGCTTTTGTAGATTTTAGATCAGCGATGTCCTCTGTCATTAAAGTTTTGTTACGGAGTATATTATGGTTGATCTCTGCAATCGGTCGAATTAGTTGAAAAATCAAATCTCTTGCATTGTTAAGGGTTAGAGTGCTTTGAACAACATGGGATGGTAAACTAGAAATATATTTTATCATTTTCCGAGTTTCATTTGCACCCTTGTCCCAACTTTGTGAAAAGTTGCTCCTAGCATCATCTTCAAAATGCACGGGGTTGGGTTTATTTTTAACTGCAGCTAGATACCTGTAGGACTCACTGTCAAAACAATATACAGTGTCTTTGTCAAATGTAAATTTAAATTGCAAATTTTGCGAAAAAAATTCTTTTAATGTTTTTAAGGTGGCTCCTGGCTTATAAAAGTTAGCTCTTGAATTTGTGAAACAGTAAATAATGTTTTTGCCGGCTTCGTGATGTAATTGTGTAAGCAACTCTTTGATGCAGTATTTAAACATAACATTCATCCTATGTTCATTAGGCTTCAATAAAATACAAATACCATGTAACTCTCTAAAGTGAGATATTTCATTAAGTATGTTTTTCATGTTTATTTTGTCTTGGCTAGTTCCTCTTACATCGCCAATACCAGGCGTATCAATTAATGTCACCTGAATATTTTCAAACTGAAACTTATAGGACTTGCAACTTTGAGTTGAAGACTCTCCTGCATTATAATTTTCGTTAGAGTCTACCCCAGTGCACACGGTAGTTTCATTGTAATCATTGTCTAGGATTGTGAATTTAGTATGTATTAAAGAGCATAGCTCGTTAGATTCAGCTTCTTCAAAGTTTGAATAACTTAAGTAGTTTACAAATCCATTAATCCACGTAGATTTCCCCACTCCAGTTTCTCCAAGAACTAAAATGTTCAATTCCTTAGAAGTTATGGGTGTTGAAGTTGATGTGACCTTACCAGACTAAATAAAAGTAGATTTTTATTAAAAATAAAATAAGAATAATAATTTATTAACAAACATGATTGAAACCGTTGATGTAGTTTTTTAAAGCATAAACTTTTTATCTTTATAACTAACACACTTTTAAGGATGAAGTGAACATTTGTGACCGACTTGATATATAACTTTTATCATCGCATTACTTATGCGTTTTGTGTATGTATTGAAAAAATCTGCTAGAAGTTCTGATCAAGTTACTGATGGTTTAAGTTTGAGTTATGCACCACTCTAATTGCTTATGGGCAAATAACTGATAGTCAAAAAGAACGTAACTCTTACCAATTCTGGTCAAAGTAGATTTTTGAAGTATTTCTATTAGATTTTGTACACTTTGTAGTATTTCTATTCTTATGATTAAATCTGACTTAAGTTAGAGTCTTTAATTAAAATTTTTTTGCTATCTCTGAATATAAAACTTATTTTAATGCTGTGCTAAGTGGACTCATGAAGATGTCTACATAAGAGATAACAAGTGCCTTACCATTCTTCCTTGTTGGATTGCCAAAGTTAATCGATGATTTTTTTAAACCTGTTTCCAAACTTTAAATGCAAAAGCACTCAGTAAATATACTTTAAATCAATGAGTGTGTATATGTTCTAAAGACGAATAGTATTTTCTTTAAACATATACTCATAAAACTAAATTTTAATTTTAGGCAAAAATAAAATCTGTAAACAAAAATTATTAGTTCAAAATGAAATGCAATACTTTCATAACAAACATACGTTTAAAGAAAACGTTTTAGTGCCCCTTAACAGCATATTGCTTTTCTTTTGGAAACCTTCTAATATGTTACTTACTACTAGTCGTTGGGTTCTTTGTCGCCCTTTGAAAATATATTGCTTTTGTTTTACAAAACCAACGTACTTAGTTTCGATGACTAATCTGTTAAAAACTTGATTTGATTTTTCAGCTAAAGTCAGGTTATGTAAGTTATTTTTAGAGGATTATTCTCATCAAGGCTCTTTTAGTGTCTTGGTGTGACTGAGGGAGTTTCTATCTGCTCAAAATCTCTTTAGATATAAGAATTTTTTTCGGAAATAATAGTGGAAATAGAATTTATTTAGTTACGCTATAGAAAAAACTTAGTCACGCCATGAAAAAAGCAATTCTAAGAAGACCCGACCTGTATTTGAATAAAAGTAATTGAAAAGAAACAATTTCACAGAAAATGTTTAGGTGCCCTTTAAAAATATTTTGCTTTTGCTTTGGAAACCTTCTAAAATGTCTCACTTACTAGTGGTGGGTTTCTTGAAACTCTCATTTCATGACAGCCAATTTAAGTTCAATTTCTTTGCACTCTAACCGCCAACCACAATATAATGGCAGTTATAAGTAATGATTAACTGAAAGCTTTTATGTTGTGTTTGGAGCATAATATTTGTATAATACTCTTCCAAGAGCGGCTTTTATCTCATAATTGTTTCAACTGTCCTAAAAATGCTTTATTATTCGTTTGTAGCCATTGTCTTGTGCCTTAAAAGTGCTTTGTATAACCTCGTAGTTACAAAAAAACGAATGTATTTACAAAATAAGCAATAATAAGTTTCGATGACTAATCTATTAAAGCTTCGATTTACTTTTTCAATTAAAGACAAGCTTTGTAAATAATTTTTAGAGGATTATTTTCATCAAAACTCGTTTAGTTTCCATCGATGACTGTGGCAGTTTTTATCAGCCAAAAAACTCTCTAGATATAAGAACTTTTTTGGTAAATAATAGTGGAAATAAAAGTTATTTAGTTACGCTGTCCCTCCAAGAACAAAGCGATTCTTAGAAGAAACAACCTGCATGTGTATGAGCTTGATACTTACCTGATAAAAAGTTAAAGGATGGTGATTGTTTTTTAGCAACGGCTGAATTGGCTTTGTAATCAGCAGAAGGTGAGAGAATAAAAACTATACCTTCATAATACATCTTTCTTTGAAATATTTTGGGCGGTAATGCTTTTCGTTAGTTTAATTTTTATGCCTGTCATCAATGTTATTTAAGAAAACAATTTTTTGTTAAAGATAGCGAAGGCATATAAGGTATTTTTCTAAGATATGTCTGATGGAATCTGCGACATCCACCTCTAAAGCCGTCTGAAGTTAGCCTAATAAAACTTAAATTTATAACCTTATTTTATTTTTGTAACACTTTTGTAACACTTTTTAACTCTCGCACACTGAGCAAATGATGAGCGAAACCCCAACATTGAACTCCAAAATAAACGAAGGTACTATCAACAAATAATATAAGTTCAGTTAACATAAGCAAAAAAGCATATAAAAAAATATGAGCAAGTTATTATATGCAAGTTAATATGAATAAATTAATGTAAATAGATTAATATAAATAAATTGATATAGTTTAATTAATATGAAATACTTGGTATAAATGTTTTTGTAATCGATATAAGTACGGTGATTTGAAATGGATTAGTATGAAGAACCTTATATAACAAAAGTGATATAAATAAACTAATGTAACTTTACAAGTAAATTTAAAAAAGCAAATTAATGTAAACAAAGTAACATAAACAACTTAACGTAAATAAAATAATGTAAGCAAATTAACATACACAAACTAAGATAATCAAATTAAAATAAATAAAGTAGTTTTTTTCTTTCTTAAACTGAACTTCCATTGTGGCGAAAAATATGTCAAATTTAACAACATAATTTATTAAAACAGAAGCAAAAATAAAAACTATTCTACACTCATGAATAGTATGGTATAATGTTGAGGATGTTTGATAGGATTAGCATTAACTGTTTAACCACAAGTTTTATTGCAGTTTTTATGAAACTACCACGTCTTTCAAAACATGCTGATACAAATTTATACCTTAACTGGATCTTTATTAGATATTCTGTGCTTTATATAAAATCTATCGATCATCTTAAGTATTAGATCAACAGAAACACGACTTCAAAGTGTTCAGTAAAGTGTTCAATTCTGGGGTTGTCATGTTTTGAGTAATTGCGGAAAAAATTGAAAACAAAGAGTAACGCAAAACAAAAAGGATAAGATCAAAAATAACTTATGTAATTAGTAAGTACCAGTTTGATACGGATCTATAATCTACTTTCCTTTTTCAATTTATCACCAAATCCTTGGAATAAACATTTATTTAACAAGTCCTCAGCCATTAAATTCTTGAAAATAGGTTGAAGTAGACTCTATCCAATAGGAGATTGTTTTGGAGGGTTTGTAGTTATTTTGTCCTTTGAACGAATACTTGCAGCAACAGTTGGTTTCTCGAAGGAAGTTTAAGCATTCGAACTCTACATGATTTCCGTTTTAAATATACTCCCTATTTATACTATTATTGCTTCAACGCATATTGTAACTAAGTGTTACAAGGTCAGGTTGGTATGCATGATAGAGGTTTAAGAAGTCAAACAACTTATCTTTTCTTCGTCACTGCCGCTTGATAATTACCAATATTTAAACGTAAAGTAAAATAACCATATAGATCAATTATTTAAAAGCAGGAAAGTGTCACTTCAAAAAAACTGAGCGCATCCAAAAATCCTTCTTCTTTAGTGTTTCTTTAAACTTTTTACATTAAGACAGCGGTTATTGTTGTGGTATGCCAGTGCATCAGATAAAAACCTACTTTGATATGATGCTCACATTGAAATTTTACTTACTAGCGAATTGTCAAATGTTGGGGTTCCGATAGGATTAACTGATGCCGTAAATAAAGCCACCTTCAAGAGATAATAAAATTTTCCTAGAAACGGAATGAAAAGTTTCAATAATGATTGCAGTAAGTTCTCTTAAAGAACCGCTAGTCAAAAGTTTACAGAAGGCTTCTAAATACCATTGTTTAGGATTCTCTCTAAAGTTTATCAAACCAGAAAAAGTCAAGAACTTTAGAGCTTGGTCAAAGCTTAACTGCGGTTTTTCAAATATTTCTTGTTTTTTTTTTAAACCGCTAAGTTATTATCTTTCTGTTTAAACTTTCTGAGTCTTACTAGTTCAATTGAAATCAGTTTTGAAATACTCTTAATTTGGTTTTTGGGAAGCCGAGAAAAGTGCACTAATTTGTTTACTCATTTTAAATATAACCTGTGCGATGCTGGTATATGTATATGAAACGAATTCAATTATTGGTTTTGTGCTCTTTGTATTTCAAAAGCTATTTTTTCTTATTCTCGTAAATTAGACTTTTCATTTGAACATGTTGAGAATAAACTTTGACCATTTATTACTTTCCATGAAGCCGTAATTTTTGCCCTTACCTTAGTTTACAACTTCTGTGCAAAATAGTTAAAAAAAAAAGTTGTTTCCTTATTAAAAGAGTTTAGTTTGGTTTTTAATTCAAATATTTACTCAAACCCATTCAATGTATGTTATCTGGTCAGACAGCATATAAACTTTGTATAGTAAATAGCCTATACAAATCTGATTACTTAATGCTGCTACAGACTCCATATTTTTCCCTGATATTTAGATTCAATCTAAACATATAGGATCTTAATTATGTTTTCCTTTTAAAACGAAATACTAAGTTGGTGTTTTATGCAACACGCGCGTTTTTTACCTTTTTAAATAGCTTTGTTAAGATACCTGTTTTGTATGACTAGCATTTTTTGTATTTTTTAATAACGTTATTACGGATCTGTTTTCAAAATCAACTTTAGGCCTGAAATATTTACTACCACCGCAGCAAAAAGACTTACTATCATTAGTACAAACAATAATAACAGTAACAGTAATAATATTGTCTGCACAACATTTTAAGTTTCTTCCGGGGACGGAATTGAGAACCTAAAGGTACACCATTTAGCGCTTTCAGCAGATTAAAGTATTTAGGTAATTAGTATATTGTGTACATGCAAGAAATAGACTCATTCGTTAACGCTTTATCAGTACATCAGGCTAGGCTACAGAGTAAACAAATTAATAGCAATCATTCATATTTTACGTGCACTATGATGTCACTTCAATACCATCTTTTTCAAAAAAATACCTCCCTTACCTCTAAAGCTTAAAGTAAATATCCATGGCATTGTTAAACTGATTTTAATCTTTAAGCATTAGAAATAGTATAGCAAAACTAACTTAGAAACAAAGTTAACTTTCTAATAAAGCACAGCCTTACGTTTACTTTGGTTCTAAATTGTGGAAATTTATAAACCAGCTAGAAACGAGAGTTTCTAACGAGTTTATGACAAAGAAACATTGCAAACTCCTTGCCTAGGCTTAAAAAGTAGTGCAAAACAAATTGATGACTTGTACAGTAAGTTTGACTACCCCACGTTTTACAACTGAACTTTTTTTAGGACACCCAACTCTTACCCTTTCATTCGCTTGATAGTGAAACTTTGTCCTCCCCAAAAAATCTATTTTCTTATACTCCACAGTAAAGAGAAGGAAGGAAAGCACATCATTTACCAGCATATAGAACATTCATAATGAAACTTACAGCTCACCGTTAATAAACAACATTCAAGACAAACTCTAAAATTTAAAGCTCACCGTTAAACCACATTTAAAAGCAAAACCGACTGTTATCACCGATAGCCCCGACCTAGGTGACCCGAGAACGCTACCTTTATTGGGTCTACAAATCAAGGTACCTGTGAGACAAACTTGGAAATCTTTTAATTACGTCCGTAAAAATAGTTGAATTTAAAAGTTCAAATTGAGTGAAGCTTTGACCTCATTGTGCACCAAAGAAAAAGAGCTGGGGAATAAGAAACTCTCATTTCAATTTAATGAAAACTTGTACAAACATAGCCTATAACCACACCGAACTCTGGATAAAAGTTTAGACGGTTGGTTGTTTACTAGTTCAGGATTTATGGCAGTTTTAGTTTCAATTTTTTTTCGTTTTTTCACACTTCCGCCTTTAAACGTTTCCAAATACCGTTATATTTGACGTATTTATAGGTATTTTCAAAATGAGAGTTGCATGAGGGTTTTACTAGGTAATACCAACACTTTTGATTAAAAATGTTTTTCTGCTAACATGTTCTGTTTTTATTCCATAGGGCGAAATAATCATTCTGCTATTTGGAGCATGGTTTGGTTTAGTTTTCCCAACTTTAAAAAATCTCAGCATTTCCTAAGGTTTAATCTTTTTAAAAATTCATAAACACGCCCAATGAAGGTTTGGAAGTTAATCAAAGGGCTTCCTACCGGGATAACAAAAATGTTTTGGAGTCTCGATTCTCAATTTATTCGACTCATGAAAACCAATGAATTAACTTAAATCTTCAAAACTAACACTACAAAACTTTATTCAAATTCTTTTTTTCATTCCACTTTGTGGAAGGAGGATTCTATAACATATAAAGGGATATTCTTTGATTTTCTCGGAATAGAGTCGTGATTTTCAATAAGTAGCTTATGATGCTCTTTTCACAGAAATACTTTCAAATTCAATTTTTTTCTGAAATTTCTCAAAACTCAATTTCTAAATATAGTTAATAGCTTTTAAGAATTCAATTGTCAGAACTCAAATAAGCAATTTATTTTAAACAATAACTAATGCTGTTCTCCTGCCTTATCTCTAATAAGTAGGGTTTTGCAAGCAGTTGTTTAAAGATGCTTACTACTCTGATCGGTTATGCAGCTCTGCAATCTTCCCTTCTGCTCTGGGTGATTTTTTTTTCGCCTTTATTTTGACCGATATTGATAAAAATCATGATGAGCAGTGTCGACGGGTTGCCCTAAGGAGGAGCACTTGTGATTGACGAAAATCTTGATGTGGTGGAAGACACTTTGAATTTTGGGCGTTTGCACCGTCAATTGTCAAGTGTCACCTCTTAAAAGACTCAACTTTTTTAGAAAAATCCGACTGAAAGATGAATTCGAAATCACGCTTACATTTGTTGAAACTTTTAAATGCTGCAATCGTGACAAAGATGTTGGGGTACCGAATCTAACTTAGCAAGTTGCTGCTGAACTTCCGCACTATTAAAAAGCTTTCTACATTCATTTCCCTAGAACTAACCCCCATGAGAGGGACTCTGTTGAATGTGCAGGGCTACTGTCCACTTATTTGCTTCTGTCTTCAGAGGGTTGTCTTTCGAATGAGACGAAATGTGACGTAAAATTTTTTTTTTGCATCAGCAACATTGCTCAAAAAACTTGGTAAATTTTACCAGTGTGTAACGACCTGAACTGTGCCAGAATCTCCTTTGCCGTCCGAGATTTTCAATTTACTGTTGGTGAAGAAATCACTTAAATGTTGTTTGCCTTCCGGAATTTGTATAAAGGTTCGGCTCAACCATCTTCTACTCGATGTTTGTTATCAATGATATGCGCGTCACTATAATCATTTATGCCTCTATTCTCTTTTAAAATGAAATTGTCTATGAAGTTAACGAACGTCATTTTTAATTTAAGTGCCTCTAATGTGTTTTTCTGTGCCACTAATGCCTCTTAAAAGTTTTTCTTAAAGGTTTGCAGTTGTATTTAAAATATTTGTAGTTAAAAAAACAGGATAACTGAAAGGCTCAAATGCAAGAAATGAAAAATCTCCTCTGACAAAATGTAATTACCTTTGGTGGCAGTCAAAACTTTTTTAATGTGGAGGATCCTCAACACCACAAAATACAATAATTGTTTTTAAACATCTTTCTCACAAGGAAACAATAATTTGGTAAATTAAGACACTTACCGTTCAGAACGTCAGTTGCCAGTAAGGCTATGAAGACATTGCAGGTAAACTTTAATTTCTTGTTATTATAAACGGCACTCTTTTCTCTAAATAAAATTTAAATATATTCTTAACTGATTGTGGAAATGGAAGACAAAAAAAAATGGCTTAACTGCAAGAGGGTAGATGTAAAACGGAATAGTGGTCTTTTTTTGCGATTGTCATCCTTGTATTCTCTCAGATGCCTGTCCCAACCATTCATAAGCTCCCTAGATATGCCTCCAAGTCAGGCGTTTTTCAGTTTTAATCTTTTCACTAATTTGTAAAGAAAGATTTTGAAGCAATCTTTACTGATCAATGAAGGCAAAGAAAAAGTTCAATTCAAACCTTAACATCTGACATCTTTTAAACCACAGATCAAAGTAAGCAATCAGAGCCGTTATAGCCTCTTCACTTGTCTTTTTTTAAGTTCAAAATCATTGTGGACATTTTATCATTTACATTCATCTCACCAACGACTTTATGAAGTTTTTTTAAGAAATGTAAGTTTAGTTAAGAAATATGATCCTGACTACCAGTAAGCACTACTTGAAGATTAGCTATTTCATTTTCTCCAAAGCTGTGTATTTTTTCTCCTTTAATAATCTTCTGAATTTCCATTTTTGACATCATTTTTCAATTAGTCTCTTTTAAAAAATATAAACGAGATATTACCTTTTTGATATTTTGCGGTTTAGGTGAACTAAAGCAGTAAGAGAATTCACTGTCTTCACGAAATATTGCTTTAAAAATTAACATTCACTAAGTAAACGCTTTTTAAAGAACTTTTTGAACCATTTTGCTGCTTGTTTATGAGCGCCTTAGAAGAGTTTTATCACACGGCCTAAGATCAAAACTGAAGAACCTGAATTTATGCGTAGCCAGTTCGGCAACTTAATTAAGAGGGAAATCTTTTTGAAAGTCCTAGTTTTTTAGCTTACCTTAATCGGAATGTCCTCATCTTTCTTAACAGAAGTTAGTGTGTGATTTTTATTGGGATGCATAAGTTTGGATGTTCTTATTCTTTTTCACGATTTCCAGAATATGATTGATAATTAAAGCATAATTAGAAAATATATTTGAATTTTGAAACTTTCCAGCAAAATTTTCCAAGTTGAAAAAGCTTTATTTTTTAATCCTTTAGTCTCTAAAACACGTTACTCTGTATGTGTTCAGTACCAGAATCTATTACCAACTTTCAATTGCAAATAGAAGTTTAAATAAAATGAAAACAGATATATTTAGCATGATCTTAAAATAAATATGTGATGAAATAAAACTATTAATATTTTAAAATACAGATACTAGACTAAAAATGTAACGAATTTTCTTTTTGAGCAGTTTTAGTAAAGGTAGTTTACTTCCCTATTTTTACAATTAGATTGACAAAATGGAAGGACTATCTGACAGTCAAACAATTCAACAAATTGTTAGCAATACAAATGCATTTCAAACAAAAGAAAAAAGAGAAGAGCCGACAAAAGATAGTCAGCAACCCACATTCGTTTCAAACGGAATAAGTTCTGATAAAGAAACGCCATTCACAAACGAAGATCCTAATCTTTTGAAAAACGAGAAGAAAGTACTTAATGAGCAATTGAGAGAAATGACCATTCTAATTCTCAGCGAATCTGGTGCTGGAAAATTGGCTTGGATTAAAGGGATAATCGAGTGTTCAAGCTCAATAAATAAAGAGTCAGTTGATCAAGATAACAAATCCGCATGTATTACAAGGGAAGGTAAGATTAATTTGTCACCTCGGCTCATCATGAATGCTGAGAATGACTCGAGAGATTCTAAAAATGAATACAATACATGGAAATTTGTATACAAAAATTACGATATTAGTTTGGTTGACACGCCTAAATTTTGCGGCGAAAATGGCGTTGACAAGTACCAAAATAGTTTAGAGAAAACTCTTAGCAAACTGTCAAGCATTAAGCAAATAAATTGTATTTGCATTTTTTTGAAGACAAATAATTCACAACTTGCTATAAAACTTAATGATGTCATTACCAAAATGTATACTTCTTTAGAAAGTGGCTTCACTAAAAATATGGTTTTTTGCTTTACAAAGACAAGAGGTAATCTTTATCGGCCAGGAAACACCATAAAGGATTTGAGAGATGCTTTAAATTCTCTACAAACAAATATTTCGTTTAACGCAAGCACAGTGTATTGCTTTGATAACGAAGGGTTTAAGTTTCTCGGCGCTGCTAGTAATAAAAATACTGAAATGCAATTTCCAAAAGAATATGAGTTTAGCTTTTTGGTTAGCATGAAGAAGTCACTAACTGAGATTGATAGATTGTTCAAAAACGTTTCTGAAATGCAACCCTTTCAAAAGCGATATGCTCTGAAGTGTAGTGATAGCGTTGATGTGTCTGTTAGCTTCGGAAGTGACTCAGCAAATCATTTTGCAAAGAGTAAAGATGGAATGTCAGCTACCCATTCAAGGCTAGGTAACAGAGCATATTTATCAATCCCCTGTCCTAATGAAAACTGCGTTCAAACTCCAAAAGCAAGCGGATTTTTTAAAACTGCAACAGACGTTAAGCACCAATGGTATTGTCCGATCTGCAACGGAAAAGTTCAATATGGATTTGACAGCAAGTTTTATTGTTTCTGTGGTTGCGCTTCAGCCGATACATACAAATTTAAATGTCCATACAGTGTTCGCAATAAATATGAAGAGATTTACAACCTAAATGAGTGTTTCAGAGGACTAATCCCATTTGAAAAAAAAAATATTTTGATTGTTAGTGAGTCTGGAGTAGGAAAATCAGCATGGATGAATGGATTTTTAAATTATCTTACCTATTCCAGCATAGAGGAAGCTAAATCAGGATTACTCTGCAATGTGAAATCATTTTCGTTCAGTTTAGCGGACGAAGAAGCCAATGAAATAACCGTAAGTATCCAAACGCAAACAAACAAAAAAGAAAATGCTGTACAATACTTACATCACGATTACCAATCTTACAGTTTCCCGTACGACGGTTATCTGATCAGTTTGGTTGATACACCAACATTTTTTGAGAAAAAAGATGTTAAAAAAAAGCAGTACATTACCAGAATTCAAAAAATAATCCAAGAACTCAAAGTGGTTAACGGTATCTGCTTTTTAATGAAACCAAAAAAGTCAAACCTGATTAACGAAGTAAATAGCATCGTTATGGAGCTGCAAAAATCCTTGACGCAAGAACTCTGCAAAAATGTGATGTTTTGTTTTACAAACTCAAGGACTGCTTTTTACAGCCCTGAATACTACTTGAAGGTATTAAAAGATGAATTTTCAAAACATCAAACCAAGAAAATCCCAATTGAAAATAGTACTGTATATGGCTTTGAAAACGAGACCTACAAGCTTCTTGCAGCAATGAAAAATGAAAAAAAACCGGTACAGTTTTCTTCAGAAGAGATAAGAAGTTTTACTTTAAGTTGGGAGAAGTCAATGACAGAAACGAGGAGAATGGTAAAGCACGTTTCGGCACTGAAACCATGTAACTTCAGACTTTTTTATTATAAAGCAAACATCGCTCTTAGTTCTCTAAAAGGAATTATTGACGAAATGCTTTACAACTACCAAACCAACCAATCAAATGCTCATTCCGAATTAGGAAAAAAAATTGACGCAAATGCTTTAGAAAAAAATGTTTATTTAGAATTGGAAAACAAAAGTCACACAACTGCTTTAGGAGAAATTGCTGTTTCACTTTTGCAAATCCAAAATGATACATCTGCTACAGAAGACAAAGTCGATTCAAAATTGCAAAAACGAAATGACTCAGCTGCTTCAAAAGAAAATATTAATTCAGAATATCGAAATATTTCGCATTGGTTTCCTAAGCAGCTCTTTCCAAAAAAAAAAGTTGGAAAAGCTGTGCAAAACCAAATGAGCGCAGTGGCACCAGAGAAGCCTATTGAACCATCAATGCAAAAGCAAAATGAAGATGTTACCTCAAAAGTAACTGATTATATAAATTTGCAAAACTCAAATGCATCAGAAGAAAAAGTAAATTCAAATTTGCTAAATGAAAACGCTGATTCAAAAATTAAAAAGCAAAATGACAAAAGATCTCCTGAAGAAATAGACAACTCAGAAGTGCTAAACCTAAATGACTTAGATTTTGTACAAGAAGAAGCTGAACCATCATTCCAAATAAAAAATGACGCAGCTGCTTTAGAACAAAAAGTTAGTTCCGAGTTGCAAAATCAAAATGAAGCAGTTGCTTTAGAAAATGAAGTTAATTCAGAATATCGATTGCAAAACGACGCAGTTATTTCAGGTAATAAGGTTTGTTCAGAATGGCAAAAACAATATGACACAAAAGCGTCAGAAGTAAATGTTGATTCAGAAATTAAAAAGCAAAATGACAAAAGATCTCCTGAAGAAATAGACAACTCAGAAGTGCTAAACCAAAATGACTTAGATTTTGT
>QPEY01002121.1:0-35420 GCA_014706445.1 Hydra viridissima | reverse complement strand
CAAAAAGTTAGTTCAGAGTTGCAAATACAAAATGACGCAGTTGCTTTAGAAGATAAAGTTAATTCAGAATATCGATTGCAAAACGACGCAGTTATTTCAGGTGATATGGTTTGTTCAGAATGGCAAAAACAAGATGATACAAAAGCTTCAGAAGTAAATGCTGATTCAGAAATTAAAAAGCAAAATGACAAAAGATCTCCTGAAGAAATAGACAACTCAGAAGTGCTAAACCAAAATGACTTAAATTTTGTACAAGAAGAAGCTGAACCGTCATTCCAAATACAAAATGACGCAGCTGCTTTAGAACAAAAAGTTAGTTCCGAGTTGCAAAATCAAAATGAAGCAGTTGCTATAGAAGATAAAGTTGATTCACAGTTGTTGAAAGAAAATGGCGTAGTTGTATCAGAGGAAAAATGTGATTTAGCATTACAGAATCAATATGATGCAGTTGCTTTAGAAAAAAGCACTTTAAGAAAAAAAATTTCTTTAAGTTCTTCTCTAATTGATTCTAGTTATTTCGGAATTGACGAAGTTAAACTGTTGTCGAAATCAAAATGTCTAAAAGAAATTACTATCCTTTTAATTAGCGAATCTGCTGAGAGAAAGTCAGCTTGGATTGATGGAATTAAATACTATCTTCAAAACGTATGTTCAAAAAATAATAAATCAAGCGATGACTGGGATATTTACCACGTAATTGAATGCCCATTAAATAAAGAAAAGCCAATTGAAGGAGATGAAGTAGCACAAGTTCAAAAGTGTAAACTTTACAGCATTACTAATAATTTTGTGACAATTAAGTTGATTTACACACCAGCAGTGTTATACAAAAAAGAAATTGAACAATTCAAAAGTATTATTGAGAACATATTCATAAAATTTCCTCTTTTCAGAAAGATTAATAGTGTTTGTTTTCTGTTAAAATCTAAAAAATCAAAGTTGATATCGAAAGTAAAACCTATTATTGAAGTGCTTCAAATATTGCAACAGAACATTAGTAAAAATTTAACGTTTTGTTTCACTGACATTTTTCGCGACAAATGCAGCATAGATGCTTTAAAAAAAGTTATTTCAGAAAACCCATTAAGTGAACTTGAAATGATTAACAACCTGTTTTGGTTTGATGGTGACGCAATTAGGTATCATCAAGTAAATGAAAACAATGTTCACCCTAAGCAATACCAAAAAGAAACAAAAGCAATCAATGAAGCCAATTGGAGCATGTGTAGTCAGGAGGCAAAAGATTTGTTTAAAGTTATTTTTAAAATGAAGCCTTTCACATTAAAAACTGCTTCTGAAGAAAGAAAGATATGCATAAGTCACCTTGCAAGAAGTAAATCTGAAATGCTAACATCATGCTCAACACCTGATAAAGTGGCATATTTATCTTTAAACTGCACAGATGAAAACTGCTTTCCAACTATTAAAGTCCAATGGTTTTGCCCAAACTGCAATGTCAAAATTTTATATGGATTTGACAAGATGTTTTATTGCGATTGCGGATACGCTTTGGCTGACACATACGAATTTTTGTGTCCGAAGAATGATCATGATCAGGAGTATAAGCAATATGCTAACTTAACAAAAGTTATTTCAAAACTAGAAAAACTAAAAAAAATGAATATACTGATCATTGGAGAAACCGGAGTGGGAAAATCTACGTGGGTAAATGGTTTTAAAAATTTTAGTGCGTATTCAACTTTAGAAGAAGCTGAGTCAAACGTTCTCTTTACCTTAATACACTCCAAATTTTCATTAATGGATAATGATTCTAATGAGATTACAGTATGGACTGGGGATGATTCGAATGAAGTTCAATTGTCAGGACAGTCATCAACTCAAGTAAGTAAAACGTATAGCTTTCCATACGAACGTTACTTCATTACACTGATCGATACCCCTGGTTACGGTGATGTGAGAGGTCTAGATCAAGATAAAGTAAATTTTGAAAACATTTTTAAAATGCTTTCAGAATTTGAAGAGTTAAGTGCAATTTGTATTTTGTTAAAACCAAACAACCGAAGACTTGATGTCATATTCAGATTCAGTCTAAATGAGCTGTTAACCTACTTTCATCGAGAGTCTAGCAGAAATATCTTGTTCTGTTTTACAAATTCTAGAGGAACAGTATATAGGCCAGGAGATACCATGCCAACCCTGAGAAAGTTCCTTTCGGATAGTCTTCAAGATTTGATAAAATTAGACAAGAAAACCATGTATTGTTTTGACAGCGAGCCTTACAGGTATCTTGCGGCAATTAAAAATAAAAACCAGCCAGTGCAGTTTCCAGCAGAAGAAAAAGCTATTTATTCAGAAAGTTGGATGAAGTCTGTAAAAGAGACTCAGAGATTTATTAACAATATTTCTGAAATTGAACCTCATCGACTTCAGAAAACACTCGAAGTAATTAGTTATAAACGTGAACTTTTAACACTGAAAGAACGAATATTGGAAGTTAAGACCCAGCGTGAGAATATCAATAAAGGTGATGATAAACAGAAAGATGAAAAAAAAAGTTTAAGTGAAACGTCACAAATATGCGAAAATGAAATATCATACAAAAAATCACAAATCGAAAAGTTTGATAAAATGTTGGAAGAGGCTGCAAACAATAAAAAAAGATTATCTAATTATCTTCAAAGCAATGCAATTACTGTTTACAATAATGAAAAAAAAGAGTTCATTGACCATTTGATTCAAGAAAAAAAAGAGGTTGCTGAGGGTGAAATTGATTTAACAAATCTTAATTAGTGGGCCTTCATGGGGCGCATTTCAGTTGTATTATGCGGTCAAAAATACAAACCTAGCCATCGCATTGGGATACAAGACTTTCATGAGGTCACATTTTTACCATTAGTTTTTGTGTTTTGGAGTTAGTTAAACGGCCAGAGTCATTTTTTATTACGGTCTTTGCCGTTTGAAAATAGTTAACCAGGCATTTGTGTAGTTAAACAGTCCTTACGCTGTTTAAAGAAAATATTTTCCTTAAAGTTGAACATAGCCCTTACAATGCTGATACACATACTGGTTTTTTATGGTACCACCCTGTGATTCGCTGTCTTTATTTTCCCGTAGCATTGCAAACGTCTTGCTTGTCTCTTACGTCACACAAAACTATTGTGTATTCAACTTGAATTGTTTATTTTCAGAAAGATGAAAAAAAATTTTATTCAAAGTTGCTGAGTTATATTAAAGCATTTGCATCATAGAACTGATGCTGTTCTTTGCTTTATCAGTTATCTTGCTTATAAACTTCAGCACTTAGGGAAATTTTAGCATTCAGTGATGGAACTGTATTACAGGAAAAAAAAAAGATAATTACAAAGACACTTCGAATTGATTTTTCCATAAAAAGATTTAAAACTACTACCAATTCTCACTTTGTACTACATGCCTTGGCAATATTCTTTTTGGTGCTATTGGTGGGATGGATAAACATCTTGTTGAGCAAGTGATTCTTCAGGCGCATATCAACTCTATAAAACACTAAGTAAAACGAACAACTGGTGGGTTCAAAACATGAAAAGTTTATTATGATATTCTGTATTTAAATTCTCTATAGTTTTACAAATTGCAAATTTCATTTATAATACTTGGTACTTAAAACCACCAGTCATACCAACATCTCTTTACCATATTAAAAATGCAGTTTCAGTTGATGTTTTTACAATTATGAAAGTTTCTACTTTAATTGATAGCACTAATAAAATTTCAACCTTCATCAGGAGCATATGTTTCATGAATTTATGATTTCTAGGCAATACTGTAAGGATGTCAAAATAAATAAAGATGTTATGTTAAGTTTAAAAAAACTTTATGCTAAGTTTATGAAAAAGACTGCCACATCAAGCACATTCACCTGGCCATACAAAGATGACCTGTTCTAGGTTTTTACTACTCAAGGTTTTTTTTAAAGTTCAATAGTATAAGATTCAGTTTGGCACATGAAGATGTTACCCATCCAATGAGAAAAGAAGCCAACAAATGAGTTTTTTATTTAACTAAATTTGAGAAATGTACTATTACAGACTTATTAGCATTTTGTAAACTAAGTTATTAATATTTTTAAACTGGTTTATGAACGTTTTGTTTAACAAATACGAAAATTAGAAGTCATTAAAAAAACTTTTTAAATGATTTGACTTAATAATGACTTAAACACGGGCGGCGGCAGGATTTTTTTCAAGGGGGGGCAAAATAAAATTCAAAAGTGATATTTCAAAAACTACATAAATGCATCAATTAATCAAGTCATTTTATTAGACCATTGACAACAGAAAATTAAAGAAAATGTAAAAATAAAAACACAAATCATTGTTATTCAGTAAATAGAAGTTGTAGTCGTCTGCGTTCACTGCCAAACTTATTAACAATTTGTTCCATAAATTCAGTATTTCTGGAGCGTATTTTTTCACGAAGCACGCTCAGAATGCAAAACCCAGACAAACGCTCATAATGCTAATAATGCTAAATTATACCAAATAATACTAAATTATATAATAACATAATGATTAGTTAAAAAACATTGATTTATTAAATACAAATTAGACATATTCCAAAAAACAAAACAAAAATTTAAATACCGCAGGTTAATTCAAGTTAATAAAATTAAATATATACAATTATAATAATCAACATTTAGCTAGCAAAAAACACAAGGTAATAGTATTATTAAAATGAATAACACAATAAAAAGGAAAAAAATAAATAGAAATACAATACAAACAAGAAACATTTTGCCAACAAACAAAAAAACAACAGCATAAAAAAGTAAATGAAACTGACACATTAAAAAATAATTTAAAAAATTTGATCACTGCATCCAATTCTTTCTTCGTTAGTTCGAAGTTTATTTGTTTGCGTAAGAACTTTGTTATTGTCATTCGATTTCTTTTTTTTAATTATTATTTCCTTTATTTTTTTTTTTTTTCTTCTTCTCTTCTTTTTGTTTTCTATACTTCTCCTTTATCTATTGATTTTTTCTATTTATTCCTTTTTTATTTTTCTATGATCTATTTCTATCATATTTTTTTTTTAACTTTCATTCAAACATCTTTTTTTAAAAATATATAAAATATGCCTTTATAAAAAAGCTTCTGCTATCGTTGAATATATCATTTGATAGTAATATTTCATTTAAACTGTTGTCATTTACATTACGGTGAGTAAACTATAAATGAGTTAAATTGATAAGATATCAAAATAAACAGTTAAAAGAAAATTTGTGAATAATAAAATTTGTTATTTTGCTTTTCCAGGAGGGGGGAGGGGGGCAACTGCCCCTCCTTGCCCTTACCTGCCGGCGCCCATGGACTTAAATAATGAATTACAATGTTTAAAGTTTTATGATTCCCTTTAAAAATTATAGTTTTGATTTGATGTTGATTTGGTGTTTCCTTTCAACTTTGATTTCATATTGATTTACAGTCTAAAATGCTATCCACTTATCAAAAATGATATCTTGAATAAAAAAAACGTTGATAAAACGTTACATATGTCGGCTAAAATTCTTAACCTGTTGGGGAAATGTAAACAAACTGTTGATCGGACATCGATTAAGTTAAAAATTACTCAGCAGAATAATGAAAAAAAAAAGGACTGCGTGATCATTGAGCTTGTTTTGTGGCTTTTACCGTGTTTGTGTAACTTTTACCGTCAAAAGTTATAAAATTTTACTTTTTAGCTTTTGATTGAATGCTGAGCTATATATAACTATTTTTTAACAAAATATTATAGATAGCTCAGCATTTGCTCGAAGGTTCAACATTTGCAACGCAATTCATCTTTAAAACCTTTTGGTTGTGTCGTGTTCTTGATTGTCTTGAGAATTCCGAAATTGCCGAATGGCATTTGATAACTTTAGCATCATGATGCTGCCTTACAATTGCATCTAAAATCAAATAGAAAATTTTGTTTCAAATTATTACATAAATCATTTTATTTTGTCTGCGGAAAATGTCATTTGAATGTTCAAATTGAGTGAAATTTGATTTCATAGTGCGCCAATAAAAACACCTGTAGAATGAGAACCACTCAATGTAAATTAAAAAAATTTGGTTGAAATGTTGCCTACAACGACATCAAACTTTGGATAAAATTTCAGTCGGATTTATTAACGGGTTACGGATGTATGGCAGCTTTAGTTTAAATTTTGTTAGTTTTTTGCTACTTATACCTCAAAACGTTACCGATTACTGTGATATTCAGTCACTATTTTCAAAATTATGGTTACATGAGTGTTTTACTATGTAATACCAACAATTTTTTTTATAATTGTTTAGTTGCTATATGTACCGTTTTTAATTTATAGACCAAAATATTGGTTTGTTATTTAAAGCGTGGTTTGGCTTGGCTTATGCATAGAAATAAAATCTCGACATTTCCTAATATGTAAACTATTGCCAAAGTGCAAATTAAGTATGAAACCTGCTTGAAAGACAACCAGTTGGTAAAACAAAAAATGCGCCTTTGTTAACATATTTCTATTCGCTCTTAAAACCTTCTTTAAAAGATTTACTTTCAAATATAAGTGATAAAATAACAATTAAAACCTTTTTTGTTACCATATATTACCATAAAATAGCATCTCATTACAATTTAAGTAATGTTTTTTGATTATCTAAACAAAAAATTTATTAATAAATTGCTCAATATACTCTTTTAGTAAAAATATTCCACAATACTAGTTTAAATGTAATATCAAAATTCATAATTTTTAAACTAACAGCATTTAAGGATAAAGTTGGTTAAAATGCTCATTATAAACCGTAAGCTATGATTTTCTGCTCCTTAGCACTAATGACTCAAATCATGCTAGCAGTTCTTTAAAGATGCTTACTGTTTAGATCAGTTATGTAGCACAACAATCTTTCTTTTTACTCTGGATGATTATTGTTTCGCTTATACCTTGACCAATTTTGATAAAAATCTTGACGAACAGTTTCAATAGTTTGTTCACTATAGGGCCCCAGGGGGATCCTTTATGGCTGACCAAATCCTTGATGTGGTAGATGACGATGTGAATTTTAGGTGTTACGCTTGTACCAGTTATCATTTAGTAACACCATTTGAAAATTTCAATTCTTTCAGCGAAGTCTAGCAGTAGGATGAATCCAAAGCAAGCTTTGACAACTAAATTTTTAAATGCTGCAAATATGTGAAAGATATTGGGAACAAATTTTGTATCAGCAAGTTGCTGCAACGCATTAACATTTTTAAGAAGCTTTCTGCATTCGTTTCCGTCGAACTGTCCCCCATGACGTGGGCTAAGTTGAATGTGGAGAGCAGCTGGCCACTTAACAGCTTCTGTCCAAGCTGTTTTAAAGATCTTGAAAGATGATTGACATTTCCTAAGAGAAAATGCAATTCCATAGGTGGGATAATTTCCAAAATCAGAACATTGTTAGGCCCGCTGATGATTGGGTTTCGAATGATATTGCCGAACAGCTGTGCATTAGCAACATCCCTATGAGATTGCTGAAAAGACTCGAGGCTAGATTTTATTGAGTCCAGTATTCGCAAATTTCCTGATACCTCAACAAGAATTCGTCTCTTGACTCTAGTGTTTTTACATGTCCTTTGAGTGAGAGGCTGTTTTTGTGGCAGTGAGCTGGTTTCATCCCTGAACGCAGTATCAACAATGCTTAGGTTTATGATTGCCTTTTCTCTTGGCCTTAGCATTAGTTTTTTTGTCAAATTTGGTTAGTTACGCATCAGTTTAATAGGCCAGCATAGTTTTACAAAAATATAGAATAAAACAGTGAAGAGAAGTTGCTATTTTTGTACGACTCATCAAATAATTTATTTTGTGATAATTTATTGTTGTGTTTGAAAAGCTTTGTGTTATTTATATTATTTAGTATAATTTGTCAGTTTTATATTATGTATTTTAGAATATTAGAATATTATATATAATGGAAAACAAAAAAAGAATAAGTTTAAAAAGAAAAAGAAGATTTCGTGGCAACCAGTGGAACAAAACACCTACCCTAAAAGACGAAAATGTTAACATGTTTCAGTTAATGCCTGCAAAGTTTCTTTAGAAAAAGTTGATAATAATAGTTATGCAGAAAACTATAGCATTACAATAAACTTCTTTATTTTAAGAAAAGTTATTGGTAGTATTGGCAGTTGTCCAGAATGTAACAGTTGTATAGTTGTTACAGATGACAACGATAAACGAAGTGGAATTTGTCACAAGTTGAATTTTAAATGTACCAAATGTAAATTTCAGTATTGCAATTTTTCATCTGATAGTGTTAAAAAAACTGTACGAAAACAAGGCAGAAACTATTTTGATATCAACCTTAAAATGTTTATTGCTTTCCGTGAAATTAGCAAAGGACACAAAGCCTTAGTGGACTTTGCACGAATTACAAACACTTCTTGTATGAATAACAATGCATTCAACAAAATCAACAACAATTTGTAGCCACAACGTTATTTAAATGTTTAAAAACTAAGTTAGTTTACATACCAAATTATGTTGTAAGATTATTACTGAGTGTTGATATGAAGAACAAGAACGTTATAAAAAAACTTAAGTATGTATTTAATCAAATAAAAATATTTCAATAAAATATAGTTCTATATTTTGCTTGTTTAAGAAGCGTTTATTTCAGAAAAAGATTCAATATTGACGTAGGAAATATTGAGAAACTCGTTAGCCACTCATTAAAACGAGCAACGCCAAATTTGGCAATGCCAAAGTTATATAAAAGTAATATAAAATCTTTTTTTTTTTGTTAGAGCATTAACATTATCTAATCTGTATTTAAACTAGTAAATATATTTTTAATTACAAAAAAGTAATTATTCTTAGATCTTAGTATCATTAATGGTCGAATACAACGACCATAAGTTTAATTTGGACGTCCGTCAGACGTCGTAATTCGTCCTAAAAATGTCTAAATAGGACGTCCGTGGACGTCTAATATGGGCGCACGAAAGGCGTTTCATTCGGACGTCTACTGGACATCCAATTGAGGTCCTAAATAGACGTCCTAGGTCCAAATTGTTGATGGACGTCCAAATGCCCACTGGGATATCAGTACTTTTGGATTGTTAGCCTGACAGCCTTAAGATGGATTTAGGGTAAGATCTTTTTCTTTATAACCCTTGGAGTCCTATTTTGCATTAGTATTAGTTGTCTAAGTTACTAGTTGCGCCACGAAGAGGCTATGTAATGTAGATTTACCACAGTAAATCCGAAAGACGAAAGTACTTCCTCTCACAGAACTGTAGCTACCAAAGCAAGTATCACCGACCCTTTAGATTCAGCTTTGCAACCGATTTAAATTAATCTATTTTAGAAAATCATCATCTTTCAAAATTTGAGGGGATTTTGGACACAATATTCATGCATGGTTTCAATTCTTTTTTAACCAATTGGGCCATAATTCATTTACATTATGCCCCACAAACATCACAGCTATTATGATCTCCAGTAGGATTAATCTGTGCGCCTAATTCCTCAGAATTATGGGATTATTTTTAAATCATGGTTGTGGGAAATAAAATGCATGGTCATTCAAAACTTTACGTTTTATCTTTGTCAGAGGTTACGTAACATGTGTCCAAGATTATTTATTTTTGAAGTTCTTCGTCTCGCTTTCTTTTTTTTTTTTTTTTCAAAAAATCAACAATATGTTCTCTGGTATACAATGTTAGCATACTATTTGAAATGCATTTATCATCAGATATCAATTTTTAAAAGAAATGAAGTGAATTTTTTCTAACCGCGTTTAATTAGAAATACAGCCATTTACAAACTGAAAATAAATTCAAAAACACTTTATTCGAAGCATGAACAGCATCATTTTAATCAAAAATATTACACTTTGCAAAACCATCGAGAAAAAAAATATCCATCAATAAATTAAAAACAACCATAAGGGGAATGTAGCCCCAAAGTTACACATAAATCCTCGACTAATAAAATTATGGTTCATCTCTTCATAAATTTCCTTTTTACCACACAAAGATCATGGTTATAATATCTCTATACAATTTTGTATGCTAATCTTCACAAGTAAAGCACTTCATCTGAGTTTCCTTCGCACATAATACATTTAGTTTTGTTTTCAGACATTTTAAATAAGCAGACAGCATGTTTTGACTGTATTTTCAGTTAAGTTGAATGTTTCATCATTTTTCTCGAATAAGCTAACTTAGAAAGCGGCTTCAAATTTTTAAGTGCTACTTTTTAACATTTGAAGAGTGAGGATTCAAGTACTTTTAGCTTTTCTTAATTTAATATTAATTCTATCATGAAAAACATTTGGAATAAGTGATAAATCACGCAAAAAATCAGTTATTATAGATTTGTTTTATGAAATGGAAGTTAAAGATATATTAGATATGGTTGCTGTGGTAGAAGGGGTTGCAGTAGCAGATCAGTACGGGAATTTCTTTTTATTTGTCCGAAAACCCATTCACAAAGACGCAATTTCCCACGGTGTTAATTTCTATGAAATAATTTAGATTTATTGATTTCAAAAACGATGCGCGTACCGTCAACATTAATCCCACTAATGATTTGGGAATTTTCTTCTACATCTGCCTCACAAACATTTTAGCAGAAATTATGCCAATTATCTAATGTTCCACTTTAATTTATAGGCTACAGGTAGACAGGCCCCAAAAACTCATGGACCCCAAAAGCCACACGCTCACATTAGTACCTGTAACTCATAGATCAAGTCTTATCAAGCAGCAAAATAGATTTTTTTATTTGACAAGATAGTTTTTTGAAAAGAAACTGTTAAAAATAACCAAACTAGCATAAATTTTTGAAAATTATACTAAAAACAATAGAATTTTTTTTTTTTAATTTTATAACATTTTGACATTATAAGTCCATAAATACTTGAAATTTTCAATTAAGTTTGCGAAGTAGTGTTTTTTGTAAAGATTTAAGTCATACTTCTACAAAAAAATCAAAAGAAAATAAATGAAAAAGACAGTTGCTAAAATATTTTACCTTAACCAAAGTAGTGTTTCTGTGTGGTCTTTGGGGTCCCTTACCAAAAAATATATATACATGGATCAAAAACTCAATATTAAAGTGGAGTTTTGCTTTTTTCTATTAACATTTATTTTTCTATTAACAATCAAATAAAATTACTTTTTTTTTTAGTTATTTGTATAAAAAAAGTTGAAATGTTGCTCTATAAGTCTTCAAGACAATTTAAAAGTGTTTTTATACATCTTTGAAACAATTGACTCTTTAATAAGTTGATCAACTAATTGACTAAGAATAATGGAATTATCTACTTATCACTGTAAGGTCACTTTCTTGGTGTATCCTACTAACTGCTAGTATCTTCATCACTTTCATCCTCAATAACCTTACGTTTGAGTGAGTTGTTGGTTACTGCAGCAGCTAAAAACATTATTGGTTTCTTTCCATCCACTTTACAAGATAACTTTCCACAGACAGATTTTTGTATATTGTGGTAAGAAGAGCATTGCTGTAGCTTTATGGCATGACACACACCTTCTCCACAGTTGCATTCATTTTTACTCCGTAAAAATGCTTCTTTTTGTTTTTCTTTGTTCCATCTTTTTTCTCTCTTATCTTTTATTTCTTGATTTTTTTTATCTTGAAATACCTTCAATAAGTCTAACACATTTTTTCCTTTCATTGATCCGTGAACCTGCGTCACCCTCGCAGTAAGTTTGGAAACTTTCGGCTTAACTTTCTGTACTGTCAGTAAGCCAGGAATTTCTTCTCTTGAATTAGCTCTTGCGAACGCTCAAATTTTTCTTTTCAATACTGAGCTGAATTTTTTCTTTTATCAGGAGACTTAATAGTATATCTTTCAGAAGTTGTTGTACTGCGTGTAACACTTTTTGGAAAATCAATACATAAAGCAGCTCGTGCAAACTTGTCCTGTTGCATGTCATTGACATTTAATGATGTGGAAGTTACTCCTACACGTCTTGCAGCTTTCTCTTAATATCTTAGCATGTTGACTATTACTACCTTTTAAAAATATATATAAGAAACATAAATACTTGTTTTTTGTCAAAGCATTTTTTGCATTTGCTGATAATGCTATGAATTTTCTGCCACCTTTCAATCTTTTATTTGTGTATTGTCTAACTTTCAGAACATCAAGGACAAGTTTTGTTAGTTCTGTTTTGTTTATGCCTTGCATTGCCCGATTTTTATTCTTAATGTATGAAACAATTGACATCTCTTCTTCCTCCAAGAGAATTGCACAGTACTGCCTTTCAAGACCATTGACTATTTTCCCATCAAGTCTACGGTTTATTGTTTCACAATCTTTAATAAGTGGAAATTGTCTTGTTTTAATTGCAGCATGTCCTCTTACATTATTTTCTTTAGACCATTGAACAGCAGCTTCAAGTTGTTTGTTTTTTTCTAATATAGCTTTTCTTTTAATAAGTGGTTCAGCATTAGAACTTGGATTTAGTGACTTCATTTGCAAGCGAGTTTTGAATTTTTTGTTGCTGTTACTCATGTTTATTTATTTGTTTACAAATAAAATAATATCGCAAATTCACAAACTGTAAACTGAACTAAAACTATCCTCTAAGCAGGAGCGTAAAATAAAATCTCTATATGAATTCATTATCATCAAAAAGATAGTTATAACTACTACAAATCTAACTTAAATCATGAAAATTTTGTAATATCACTTATATTTTTGTTACAAATAAAATAATTAATGTGGTTTTTGGGGTCCCAAGCATGTGGTTTTTGTAGCGCCTTAGGTAGTTCCCTAAAATATAAGTTTGTAATCAAAGTACTATATGAAGGGGATTTTGATATAACAAGCTATTCCAAAAAATGGGAAAGTTGCAACTAATTTCAAAAAAGTTATAAACAAATTAAGCCATGCGGTTTTTGAGGTCCCCTGCTAAAATATAGCGAAACTTTACTGAAAAAAAAAAAGTAAAATAAAAATACCAAAATACTTCTAAACCCCTGGGAAGAACTTTTACCATATAAAAGCATATAAGAAAGCAAAATAAAGTTAAATTATTTGTTTTGCACAAAAGATACGACAAAAGAAAAAATCATGTGGTTTTTGGGGCCCGTCTACCTGTATGTATAAGATATTTGATACTATAAACAATATTTTTGACGCTTCAATTTGATTTTAGTCATTCCTAAGATCTTGAAAAAGTGCAAAAAATTGATTTTTTTTATTTGTTTAATTATGAGTTTGGTTAAAAAAACTTAAAAGTTCCACTAGATTCCATGTTATTTTTAACATTTTCCCATTAATAGGTATACAGGAAACCAGTAAAAAAAGTCAGTTCAATACGTAATCTTTTTAAAAAGTTTGACTGTAAAGTTTTGTATTAATTATTTTTTGCACCTTTTTCACACTGCATTAACACAACAGGGGTAATTTGCCATGACTCAAAAAAACCAACGTTCTAAAACTCATGCTCAAACAAATCATTCTAAATTTTAAATCTCAAAAACCAAAATTTGCATGATATGGAGGACTTCTCCCTGAATTAAACATTTAAAAATTTTAACTGTTAACTTCTTATATTTATCATGAAAAGAGTACATTTAGTACCTAACATTCAAGAGTTAGGAATTAATCATGATAATTTACTTAAGCTTCTTCCTGAGTTAAGTATATTGGAGAGTAAAGACCTTGAAAATATTGATGAACCTAAAACAATGTCTTTAGAAAACTTATCAGTATTAAAATTTAAGTTCCAAACTAAATTGCTGAAACATTTAAGAATCTTCTCAAGACTTCTGGAACATGAGCAAACCTAATTGGATAAAAAAATTACAGTTAGTAAAAAAGGCGTTGCAACAGGTCAAGATAGAAAGATCCAGGACTGGGAAAATCTAGGTGAGAGACACAAAAGATCTAATGCAGTAATAAATTAATTGAATTCAAGTAGTTTACTCACTTAAGAATTAAATATCATCTTGTTTAAGGTTACCAAGTTCGTTGAACATCCTGCTGAGGTATTGGCATTAGCTTCAGTAAGAAAACAATTTGGAGATCCTTCCAAGAATGATTTTGTTTTTGTCATGAAAAATGGATCAAACTATGGCAAACTTAGTTTTCCAATAAAAGTTTAGATTAAAGATGCCTTGAGCTTAAATATTCAGTTTGATCTTTCATTTGAACTGTATCAAGTTAGCAGAAATTCATTGGAAATACAGAAGGCATGTATTTATCCTTCTCTTCATAAAATTAAAAATGAAAAACAGAAATGTCATCCTGAGGGTGTAGTTGTGACAGAAACATCTGCTTCAACTCCTCTAAAGAGTATGTTTTATCATACTCTGAAAAGGATACTTACATTTACAGAATGTCAAAACTCTATAAAAATATTCACACTTTTACTGGAGGTACCATCAAAACCCACTTTTTAAAGTGGGTTTTGATGGTACCTCCAGTAAAAAAGTGTTTTAACAAAAATATTCTTACACAATAATTGGCAAGGTCAATTGAAGGAGCAAAATCTTTTTCAGACAACACTTGTTCCTCTTAAATTAACCATCGAAAAGGAAACAGTATGGTTGAATAAGAAGCCCTTAAGTACACATTATTATAGACCACTACATCTCCAAATCAAAAGGGAACAAAAGAGTGGATAAGAAATCAAGATTAACATCTTAACGCTGAAATGAAAAGACTGATATAGTTTTAGGAAATGTTAGAAGTAGCAGAAAAGAAACTTTATACAACCATCAGTTTTAAATTCAAACTAGATTCAGCAATACTTGATAGCAAAATGGTGAATGCCCTCACTAATACTCTTTCCCAATCAAGTAATGTTTGTGGAGCTTTGGTCAGTGAATTTAATAATCCAATATCAATCTAATCTAAACCAGTTAATGAGAAGGCTTTATCTTTGGGGCTTTCTAACTGTATTGCTGATTCAGATCTTTTGAGTATGTTGTACATTTATAATACCATATGGACTTTAAAATATACTTTGCCAAATTCTTTTTTGAAAAAGCGTTAGAAAAAAACTGATAGAAGAATACTCAACAGAGGTTTAGAGAGGAGCTCAGCCTTACAGTTGATATGCCCAAGCATGGTTTTTGTAACAGTAATGATGGGAACACTACGAGAAGAACATAGAAAAATGCTGAGATCTTTCCTGATATAATAGAAGTTTGTTAGATATAATTATCTGATTGAGAACATTTCTTTTATCAGTATGCTCCGGTTATGAGTTGAACTCTGAACAATTTTGGTCAGTAATACGCTTGTAATACGCGTTATACGCGTATTACAAGCGTATTACAGACCAAAATTGTCTATACAATTTTCCTGACTCATAAACTTTGCGTAAAATCTCGGGGATTTAACACTTTGTATTGATTTATCACATGTTTATATTTGATGGTCATATATACTTTGACGTCTTTTCACCTCTCTGACTTCCTGTAAGTTGGCGCATTTTACAATAAAAATTGCTCTTTGTAAGTCTCCTTTTTGAAAGACACTTAAGAACGTCAATAAGTTCTCCTAGAGTGTTACATATACCATAAAAATTCCTGCTTGCTCTTCATGACCCAGGAGTTCGTGTGCTTCCACTTTACCTGTTGGTACACTTGGTCCAGTATGTGGCATTCTTCTAACTAAGTCTGAGCAATTCATAGTTAAAACTTAAAAATGTTTTTTTTTAGTTCATTAAAAGAAATCAAATAGCAGAAGCTTTTTTTTTTAATGAAATTAAAACAACATATACAAAATATTTTTACCTCTGATAGAAAAGCAATCATTGTTTGCCGGTTTAAAATTTATTAAATATTAATTATGCATTGTAGTTAAGTAAAGTTTTCTTAATTTTGCTTTATTTAATTTTGTTATAAAAGTTTTGTTTTATATTATTATAAACTCCTCCGTAAGTGCTGCAAAAATGAATGAATTTTTTTATTTCACGCTTCTTTACGATTATCAGAAACTCTAATAAAGTATTATTTGAATCAAATAGCTGTTATCATTAAAGTAGACAAAATTTGCTGAGTTAATAAAAGAGATTTTTTTAGTGCAAAAGAACTAAACTGCAGGGCAACATATACCATAGTAAATCGCTTCTTGGCTTAATGGCTTAGATCAAGTGAAATAGTTGGCCGGCGGTGCTAATATTATACACATATTTTCTTTTCTTTAGTCTTTACAGGGAAAGAAAACTCTGAGGCAATGTGCTATAAGGCCGGAGTAGACAGCCCACAAGGCATTTGAAGGCGGGCTATAATCACAATACCTTAAGTGTAGTATATTAGAATATATTGCTATCATAAAAAATGTTATATCCTTTTGAAGGTTACCTTATATATAAACAAATTTATTTACCAATACAATAAGCTTTATAAATCCTAAAACCAAAAAGTAAAAATTTTATCATATCCTTAAACCACAAATCAAGAATGCGTAATCAAAGTTAAAGCAAAGTTTTGTGGCTGTTTGCTAAACTCTAGTTCTCGCATATGATAAACAAACCTTTATTTATCAATTTTGAAAGCAGTGCTCATAACCTGTTTTACTGTTCACAGTAGGCAACACTTACCCAAGATTGAATGGCAATCAGTTAACACTAATGCTTAGGAAAGATAGAAAATGTTTTTCTAAAGTTCTTCCATGATGTATCATTTTTAAAGATTTAAATATATGTGAATTTTGTTCAATAAGTAAGTTTTTGTAAAGGTTTTTATTTAAATGAAAATTCTGTTTTCCTATTAAACAAATTATCATAGAGAGACAAAAAGACAAGCATTGTTAGGGTGGTTGTTAGATTACAGATGTTAAAGAGTATCTTACACTTGCAACATTCTTTAAAAGGTTTACATTTTTTTGCGATTAGTTAAAATGTTTATAATATTTTTAGTTATGCAATATGGTACAGTTTCTTAATTTGTTGTTTGTTATTGATTAAAAATAGTTATTAAATGTAATATAAAAGTCTAAATTTACTTATATATTTTTTAACAAGTTTACGGTATTTTACATTTTTTACTTTTTGCGTTAAAGTTTTGTTTCCATTTCAACTATGTTGTCACTTAATACACGGTTAGGTAGTAACATACTTTTAAATTTTCGCATTTTAATAACATTCTTAAAATCCTCTTTTCTTCCGCTCTTAATTTCATCAAATTTTTTTAATAAGTTATGATACAAAATCGTTATTAAGGTACTAAGCAATACTAGAAACTCATTATTCTCGCTTTTGAAAGCATGTTTTAGAAATCAAACTAGATATGCTTTTTATGACTAGTGGTTGTTCGAGTCGAAGAAACTGATTATTAGACACCGGCAATTTGTTCGTAAAATCCGCAAAAAGTCAATCTGACTTATTTATAACAGTCCGTTCGTTAAATATTTTACAAATCATTATCCGAAAACTATTTTACTACAAACGAATTTTTATTTTTCGGATTCTTTTTCTGATGTTCAGATTATTAATCCGAAAAGTTTTTACGAATTAATCTAACTTTAATTCACTAAGCGAATTATATCAATCGCGTTCCGTTCGCGTCACCATTAAATGGTGCGGTCCAAAAAGTTACATTTCTATTATGTGCGCGCCATACAAATGGTGGGTTTCTTTTTTATTTTCAATCAGTCCCATTTGGAAATTTTAACCTACCACAATTCGTCTAACAAATCAACTAGTCCACTATTCTTCACTTATATCTATTACGGTAAGCAATTATTATTTTGATTTAAAGGTTAAAAATTTTTCTGGATTTTTTTTTTTTTTTGCAGATTGAATTTCTTTGCGAATTAATTCGCTTTGCGGATTGCTACAATTAGTGCATTGGTCCCATAAAATTTATATTGTTATATTTCATCTACTTTAATAGAAATAGAAATAAGAATAAAAATAGAAATAAAGATAAAAACTAGTTTGAAAAATTATTACTTTCATTTCAACATTTAAGGCAAATAACCTTTAAATAGTTCTTTTATTGAAAAATTTATGCATGCCTCAAAAATATCATTTATTATTAAGACCAATATTGAGGAAAAATTTTAAATAATCACTTTTTCTTAACGCAAATATAAAGGAATTATTGAGGCAAATATTTTAATAAAAACTCCGTAAACCGAAAACGTAATTCAATCTGTTTTTGCGGATTTTAAATTCGATAAATAATCCGAAATATTAGTCCAATCCGGTCTTGCAAACTTAATCCAAAAAACAATCCCATTTGTTTCATATTTATGTTATTAAATATTTTTTTCCTTTTCAGATGCCTAAGCTATCTAATATTTGGGAGTTCTTCAACAAGGTGTAGGAAAGCAACTCAAAATGTAAGGCCTGTGGCAAAACATACTTAATCAATGAAAGCACCACAAGTCTTTTAAGGAACTATTTGAAGAGTCTATTTGAATTTATATTAACAATTAGAAAGGAAAGACAAGGAATAATCCACAATTCCAGGGTCTTTTGATGAGCTTGCCTCAGAAGACTCAGATTTTGAACAAACGTAAGAAAGAGGAAAGAAGAGGAGATGTCCACAAACACAGAAAGATACACCAGCATTGCCACAGTCTGGACTAGGGAATGTCATCGGGTCCCGTTCGGCCGCCGAACGGGTAATTTCAAAAAAATTTTCAAACAATGAGCAAACGGGTAATCGAGCACCGACAGCTAAGGAACCGAAACCGATAAACTATCGGGTACCCGTTCGGGTATTGAACTTTTTTTTTCCCCGAAAACCCGAACCCGTTCGGTTTTTGGCTTTATCACCGTTCGGGTCCCGAAACTTAGTAAAAGTTTTTAAAAAATTGCGAAAATCGCTAAAAGTCACTAAATTTTTGCTATGAGTTATTGCTTACAGTAAATTTAGCATCTTTGGAAGAGTCTGTAAAATGTTTAATGTAAAATTTAAAAAATGTACTAAATTAAACTTACTTAAGCAGGGAGCTACATAATAAAGTATTTAATTTAAGTCCACAGTAAATTAAACAGCATGAGTAAATGAAAGACGTTAAATGATGTGAAAATATATGTAAAAAATAAAACACTGGGAAGTATAGCAATTTCACTTTAGAATTTTTACTTAACAGTGATTAAAATAAACATTTAAAGTTTGGAGATGTACTGATTCAGTGACTGTTTTCATGAGTTTCTTAGCAAGAAATAATTTGGAAGAGTTCTGAACCAAATTTTAAAAAATCATTTTCGACAAGTTCTTTGTCTTCTTCAATCTCATACATGTCCATAATGTTAATTGCGTCAATAGGGGCTTCCTCGATGTCATCATTCGGGTCCTCATTTGGAATTGATGATGAGCTTTTGGTTTCTGAGCAGAATTTGAGCAACATTTTTTTCTCAAACTGAAAGTAGTTCCTCTTGATGAAGTTGCTTCGGATGATAAGACTGAAGGTGGCGCCAACCAGTCGATGTTGATGATCTGTTTGCCGTCAAAAAGTTCAAACGACTGCATGGACAAAGTTTGCAGCAGATGAATTTCCCCAACAGTTGATGAGCTCCTTTTTCTGAATCAGTTGGCTCCCGGAAATACTGCCAAATTAGGGAGCGTTTCTATCGTCCACCTCCTTCCTCACTTCATTGAGTACGGGAACGCTTTAGTTTTGGGCGGACATCTAAGATGAAAAATTTAATAAAAATTAGGCAGATAATTAACCATACGATTAAAATTAACTTTAAACAAAACTTTGAATGCCTCCCATCGTCTCTTGATTTTTTACAACTTTAAGCAATCCTTGAAGGTAATTAGCACCCTGTGAAAAAATTTACAAGCACTAAGCAAAGAAATTAAACTAATTATATTAAACAAGGTATTACCTGTTTTTTCGGCTTCGCTTTCAGAGGGAAGTATGTCATCTGGATCTGAAGAGAGTGTTGGGTTTTCTTTTTCACATTCACTTCCTTCTTCGGTTTCAGTATTATCATCGCCTAGACTTTGTGATGACAGAGCACTTGACTGGCAAGCAAACATATTAGAAATGTTTTTCTCTTTTACACACGTCCGATTTTAAACTCAAAATTTTAAAATTACAACCTTTTTAACATCGTTTCAAGAAACGGAAAAGGAAACAATTCTAACACACAATGATGCTTTACGATCGCTTTTACTGGTTTTGGCTTACCTTGGGTTTTTTGTAACAACCAATCAGAGTCGAGCATTTCAAATAAAGATTGAGATAAAGTTATTTTGCCAAACGAATGGCGTGAATAGTATAAGGAAATACATTAAATTTTTTTTAACTGCCAAAAGGCCAAGTGAAAATGTAATTATTGTCATTATAACGGTTATAATCCATTTTGGTAACTTTTTTAGAAATATCAATTATCTTTAATCAAAATGGACCTTTTTTACAGAATACCCGACAGAGCCGTTCAGGTAATCGGGTTCGATTCGGGTAATCAGGTTCGGGAACCGAAGGATTAATAACATTCGGGAACCGATAATTTAAATTACCCGAAAGATTGAGTCGGGTCGGGTGTGAAAAAAGTTCGACTACCCGATTTTATCGGCCTTATCGGATAATACCCGTTCGGGTAATCGGAGTCCGATAAAACTATTTTTAGCTTTTATCGGTGTCCGATACCCGTTCGGGTCGGGACTCGTTCAATTCCTATCGGGACCCGGACGTTCCCTAGTCTGGACCAAGTGGAACCTGTAGCACTTTTAACACTCACACACGGCAAGGTAAAAAACAGGCTACCAAACCAGATTGGGAATTCACTGATATCAATCAAATGTGAATTGTTGTTGACATTAATAGATGGGTGGTTGAGGACAGTCAATTATTTTCTATTGTAGAAACTGACGCATTCACCCGTATGATAAAAACTGCAACCAACGATCAATTCAGAGCCATTGCAGCAAAAATTTTATCTACAAAATACATTCCTTTTCTTTTTAAATTCATCGAGGAGCAAGTAAAAAACTTTTTCAATACAGACAAGACAAATCTTGGTGGAATGACCTTCACATCCAACGTGTGGATCACTGATCACACCAATTTGTCTTTGATTCAAAGTTTCAATTAAAGCGCTTCTTGGTGGATATGTCTTACTTCCCCGAACAACATACAGGGAACAATATTGCCAAGAAACTCAATGAATCTATCAATAAACTTGAACTTAATTTTGGAGTCAAAATCTGGATAACGGTTGATGGTACAGCTAATGTCCAAGCAGGTGTTAGAAAATCAATCGGTGTACAAAGTGGAATATTGTGTATCAACCACCGTCTAAATTTAGTTGTCTGTGGTGCTGTCCATGATAAAAATATCGGAAGTGGTCAATTCTCAGCCACAAAATAGCAAAGTTAGTAGGTCACTTCAACCAGTCCTCTCAAAAGCTATGAATTTAGTTAATGCTGTAAAAGCCTTATATAACTCAAAAACGAAGTTAGTGCAGAGATAACCCGCGAAATGGAACCCGGACCTCCTTCAAATTTGTTGATTCTTCTTCCGGTGATGCATTCTTTAAAGAATCCGAACCCTAATGTTTCTGAAGGTTGTAAGTTGACAAATCTTTTACCAAAAGAAGATGAAGTGGAATCTATTCAATCGGTCATCTTGCTTCTGAAAGGCCTCTCAGAATTCTCCGAGAAATGTAGCAGCGAAAAGTATATTAGCATCTGTTCCGTTATTAATTGCCTATACAACATCAAAGAAAGATTAGCAAGGGAGATGATCAAGCCAAAAAACGAGGTGCATCAGAGCTTGCTCATTACTTCAATGAAGATCTAAACAAATGATTCCAAGTGGAGCTGATGAATATTGAATTCTCTATTGCTCATTTTTTAGATCCTAATTGCAAGGCCATGTGCTTTGTGGATGAGGGTGAAAAATTTGTCAATACAATATATTAATGGGTAATTTTCAATATAATAATCCTCTGCTTCTCATCTCTCATTCTCTTTGCAATTCATTGTTTCTTTTCCATTGTTAGATTAGCCATTTACAAAGTATATCAAGTATTTGCATGAGCATAAAACTTTTGTTTATGTTGAATATCCTCTTAAAGAAAAAAAAGTTTTATTCTGAAAAAGCTGCATTAGCATTTCTTGGAAAGTTTTTTTTATACTACAGTTATACTAAAAGCAATTTTTTTTTTTACATTATAACTTGGTTACAACTTAATTTTTGTAGCTTTATTTTTAGTTACCCAGAAATACTCACAAATTTTGTTCCATTACTTAGAAGTTCTTTTTCGCGCATAAAAAGCGTAAAATTTCTTACTTTGTTAAAGTCTCCTAAATGTAACAAATAACCGCATTTTTAATTTGAAGATACTGGACAAGCACTTAATGCAGCTCCTTCTCAAAAATAAAGCCTGTCTATTGCATTACTTTTGCTGATGATTTTACTAGGTTTAAGTGCTTGCTCTAGAGACAGAATTCGCTTATTCGGCAAGAACAATATTAAAACCAATTTTACATCTGAGTTTTACATTTGATTTTCTGGTAAAAGCTCAATTAATTTATCGTTACTTTTGTAAAACGCGATGCCAGAAACTATTGCGTATAATTCACAAGTAAATTTAGCTCACTATCAAAATTAATCGCGAGATGTAGAGAAAAATATCAATAACCTCTAAATACACAGATTATTGATACTATTATTATAGAAGGTGACTTCTATAATAATCTAAAAAACTTTTATTATCAATAAATCTTTTTCACTTTTTTCCTTAAAGTTTTAGGTAAACAACTTAGAAATCATAAAAGTTCAAGAAACTGGCGTACAACCAGCTCTTGATAAAACGTGATTTTAAACTTCTTTGAAGACAAAGTTGCTAAAAATCTGCAACATATACCCTGGCTGTTTTAGTCACTCCTCCTCAAACTGATATGACCTTCCTAAGCTACTGAATAATATTTTACTTTATATTTTTAAACAAAGAATGTTCAATAACTTTTTAATGTATGTTCAGTTAATTATTTACAGCTAACTTATATATTTTAGTAATATCATTTCAGTTAATTAATTACAATTAGAATAAAAAACATTGCTGAAGTTGAAGGCATTATTTCTTACTATTTATCTGTAAGTATTTTCAATATTTAAAAATATGATATGGTGATATTAGTATGTTTATTAGTAAATTAATTCATACAACAATTTAAAGTTAAGATATTATGGGGAGAAAGTCACATTGCACCTCAGCTGAGCTCCTAGTAATTCAACGGCTTAAAAGCAGGGGAAAGTCTTATAGAGAGATTTTAAAAATAGCTAAGCGTTCTGTTAGAATGTTTCAATACGCCCTTAAACCAAAATTATTTTTGGAAACAAGAGGTCGCAAACAAATTACAGAGAAGATAAATTAATTATTCGTGAAGCTAAAAAAGATCCATTTACCTCCAGCAACACCATTAAAAAAACTTAGAGTTAAATGTAACAGCACAAACAGTTAGAGGATATTTAGTTGAAGCTATTTTGTTTTCAAGATCACCTAGACATGTGCCTTTTTTGAAAAAATGACATATAAAAGCCAGAAAAGAGTTTTGTCATAAATATTCTGCATGGACAAATATGAAATGGGGTACAGTTTTGTGGACAGATGAATCTATATTTAATATCTTTGAATCAGATGGTAAGCAGTTTGTCCGTAGACCACCGAATAAAGAGTTTGACCCACATTACACTAAAAAAACGCTTAAATTTGGTGGTGGAAGCATTATGTTGTGGGGATGTTTCTCGTCATCTGGTATTGTTCCTAACTATTTAATAACAGACACTATGACAGCTGATATTTATAAAATATACTTGAAGAAATAATGCTTCCTTATGCTGAGGATACCATGCCGCTGCTCTCGATATTTCAACAAGATAATGATTCAAAGCATACAGCTTCTATCACAAAGAGATGGTTCAAAATAATGCCATAAGACAATTGAATTGGCCAGCACAATCGCCAGATTTAAATCCTATAGAAAATTTATGAACAATTTTAAAGGATGAGGTTGCAAAACAAAAGCCTCAGAACACAAGGTTTCTGTGGGAGGCTGTGAAAACATCATGGTACGCTATTCCACTATCAACATGCCATAAATTGGTTAACAGTATGCCCAAAAGACTTATTGAAGTTAAAAAAAATAAAGCACAAGCAAAAAAGTTTACGTAATTTTTGTAAATATTATGTTATAAACATTTTTCAGAAAAAAAGAAAAGTTTGTTTTTGTTTTTAATTGTTTTTAATTATTTTTGTTAAATATTTGTTTTATAAACATTGAATTTTCTTGATTTTTTCAAATATACGATCAAATTAACCATTTCTGTATTTATTATTTTTTCCAGTAAATATCCGTTTACTTTAAACAAAATTGTTAGTAACATTAGAAAAATTGAAAAAAGCTTCATAATTTTTTTAAAAATATAATTTTTAACAATTAAGTTTATAAAAACATAAAAATTAATATCAGTTAACATTAATTGCCGTGAATAATAAGAAATTTTCAGAATGTTAAGTTAGTGTATTTTTTTTTCCGCCACAGTAAATGGGGATTCTATTTTTACTACAAACTAATTCATATTTGCCCCGTAATTGTTTGAAGTTGTTTTTACTTTTTCTTCATACATTGTTAACTGCGCAAATTTAAAATTTATTTGTACAGATATTACACATAAAATATAAAGTTCACAATATAGTTAACATGATAAAAAGTTCACTATATCATAAATGGATAACCCAGTTTTAACTCAACTTAATGATGAATTTCAAGCTCAAGAGCCTAAGGAATTATCTCTTCAACGTCCCATACTTCACCAATATGGTTATGTACCTCAACCAGCTTGTCAGCATCAGCATGAAGGGTCACAAAATTGTCCAGCACCTGATGATTCCAAGCAAGTTATAATGCACCAACCAGGTAAAAATATTAATTATATTTGTTAGAAACCGTTCAATTTAAAGGTAATATTTAATTTGTTCTAAATACTATTTTAATACCATACAATTTTCAAGGAATTCCGTTCAACATTACTATTGCACTGGCGACAAGTGCAATAGTATTGAAAAATAATTTTTGTAAAAAAAAGCAGAAAAAATTTCCTTTAAATCAACTAATAAAAGAAAAAATATTTTAGCTGTTGTCTAAAGATATTGTTTTATAAAAAAAGAGTTGTATTGTTTTTTCATTCAAAAATGGTTTGTTACACAATTTAAAAGTTTTCTGCGTTTAACATTTAAGTTTTGATTTCAGGCACAGAACAATGGATAAGTTTACGTCCTACAAGTTTGTCTGGTTGTCCACCTGGTCTTGAATCCTTAATGTAAGTTGACCAAATTCAAGTTGAACAACTAGTTGACCCACTTAAAAGTAAGGATATAAAATGCATTTATTGAAGCTAAAATTTTTTAACTCTTTAAACTTTTAACAGAAACATATTTTTACATTTTTATTTTTTTAAATTTAAATGGTTTTCTTCTATTTTACTTTTGAATTTCTTTAAACTAATACACCTTTGTAATTCGCCTTTCAAAGTGAGAGGGTCACGTTTGTAATTTCAGTAAACTAATTTTTCTTCAATTAAATAAAAATTCTTTTACTAAAGATGTAAATATACTTTTTCATCTGGATAAACTAGTTCAAAATTAAATTGTATTAAAACATACTGCTGTAGATGGTCTTGATATCGAATTAAGAAGATGATATAAATCCATGTCGTTTTTCTCACAAATAATATTTGTTGATTTTTAGTATGACTTGACTCCTTTTGTTTTTAAAATACATTGTATACTATATAGTTACATAGCGTATATTATATAAACAATTTATGTAACATATAGCAATATCCACTCACGCATGCTGTTAACGTTTGGTAAATTTCTTTTTTAAATTAAAAAATTTTTGAATTAAATTGTGCATGCTCAATAGGGAAGTATCTTATATTTTTAAGAATGGATTTAAAGTTAAATAGCACCAAGTGTGGACACATCTTAAGATTAGAACATTATAAAGGTCTAAGGATATTCACCGTTTTCAAATTTCTAAAGATACACAGTGATCCAAGAGATTTAATAGTTCAAATGGAATAACAATTTTGGTTTAAAAATAAAATCTTTTTAACTCTCTCTGCTCAATAAACTTTTTCTTACTTTAAGAATCAACTCCGTATTTTTCTTAAATTTCAAGCTAAAGTTTAAATCCTTATAGCTTCCATGATTTTTACATAACAATTTACTTAATACTGCTTTTTTTTACTTTTGTAAGAATTATCTGGAAATTTTTTAAAGTTTAAATAATAGAGATTAAAATGGTTACTTTTTTGTTGCATAATTACAAATATCATATATATGTTCTAAAATGCCCAGAAAATTTTAAATTCAACTTCTATCAACTAAAATTATTCTCTATTTCTCTATAGTATTGACAGGAATTCAGACATGTAATTATTACAACATAAGGAATTCAATCGGTCGAGATACTTTTCTTGCAGTTGAAGGTATTATGAAATTTAGATGCTATTTTTTAAATGTTTTGTTAAGATTTTTTATTATTCATCTTTTGTAGTAATATTAGCAAGCAGCAGATATAATCAACAAAGATATATTATTAGATATTATTTATTTTAAAGTTTGTACAGCATTTACTAAATATTTTTATTTGAAACTTTTTTGTAAAAACTTAGCCATTAACTCCTGAAAAATTATTTCTAAAATCATTATTATCTTTAACCTCTCCTATTTTGTGCCTTCTGTGAATAATTTAAATGTTAAAAACCTTTTTTTCTTTGTTACATTTGTCAAGATACCAATTTTTGTACACATCAGCTTTGTGGTCCTGCTCGTCCTTTTAACATTATGATTTTTGATGATAACAAGCGATAAGTAATACATTTAAATAGACCTTTAAAATGCGGGATGTCTTGTTGTCCTTGTTGCTTGCATGAGCTAGAGGTTACTTCTCCGCCTGGTATTATTATTGGCTATGTGAATCAGAAGTAATTAATACATAATGTATTTTTCTGCACTATACCGTGTAACATGGCAACTTTACATAGCGGGGCAACATAACACACTTTTTTCCTTTCAATTTTAATGATAACTTTCGCTAATAATAACTGATTTTTATTATTTGACCTTCTTAACATCTATAAAAAAGTGTTACTTAGCATTATTCTATGATATTACTATAAAATTTTGAGTAATTTTTTTAAACTTTAATAAGAGCTACTTTTTACATTTGTTTCTGTTGCTGAAAAGGTTTAGCTGGAAATCCATTAAATCAACCACACCAAAATATTAATCACACTGAAACATCAAAACTAATTATTCTTGTACCGCGAATACTCAAAATGTATAAACAACCATTTATAGGCGTATTTACTAATCAAAACACATAAAATTTCAATAAACTATAAAAATTCAGCAAATTAGGGATGACTTTACATCTAAAATAATCCAGTTTAGTTTTACGAAACAGGTGGAGCACTTGATCTTATTTTAATTTTAGTAGTCAATTTTAAGCCTCGGTAATTTTTGGGATTATTGACTAAAGCTATGTATAGTTAATGCTAAATGATAGATATTTCCATTTAAAGTTATTATTTGACCCAAGTATTAACTACAATTTGTATTTTTCATTTTGAAAAACATCAATAATTTAATCAGAGTGATCAGAAGTTAAAAAAGGCAATTGGAATCTCGTAACAAGAATTACGATGAGAACTAGCTAGAAGAAGTTTTAAAATACTTAAACGCCAAGATATTAAGCATTCAAAAGGCTGGTGTCAAGTATAGCATTCCATTTAAGGCAATTGAAAACCTCCAACAACTAAAACACAAAAAAACCTGGCGGTCAATCAGCTCTAAGAGAAGAGGTCAAAAGGGAAGTTTTTGAAGTAACTAAAGTTGCTGCAGATTGGGGCTAACCCATGGAGCCATATTGGTCTGTTTACCCAACGTTATTAAAAATCAATTCGAATTTCCGCCTTTTTTAGGCAAAATATCAATGACTTAAGTATGAAAAATGTTTTGATAATCAGCATAATTCTTATATAGCACGAAAAATAAGTAAAAACTTAAAAGTTATATTGAAATCATTAAGTGTGTAAAGTCGCCCCAAATTTAAAAATTGCCGAAAAATAAGCATTTTTTTGTGGAAATTATAAGTTCAAGTTCAAAATTCTGATTTTTTTTTCAACTGAATTCTTAAAATCATAACTCCCACACAATTTGAAATTCTTTTATTTCAAATGTCTCTAATTGTTTTCAAAATTTTCTGCATAGAAATTGAAAACTGTGAAAAGTTGCCCCGTTAAACGGTAACGTTTATTGATAAGCAGTGAGTTGGTATTTATCAAATTATTAAAAAATTTAGAGATTAAACTCATAGAAAGTACTTTCACAGTTTAAAGGAAAACTTGTTGTTTTAGGCGGACTTGTTGTGCATCGTTAATTGAGGTTTCAGATGCTTCAAAAAATGCGTTGCTTCTAATTGAAGGCCCTGTTTGTACAAACAGAGCGTTGTGTGGAAATGTTGAATTTAAGGTAATCTATATTTGTAATTAGTTGACTTATATATTTTTAAACGTTATATTGGAATGTGTTTGTATTTTAAATGAATGAAGTGATAACTTTATTTGAACAACTTTTCTGTAATGTTGTTAAAGTTTTCATTAGCAAAGTTTCAAAAATCAAAGGTGCTTTGGGGTCGAAAATATTTTTTTGAATCTATTGTAGCCTACACGCCCTTTCACAGGTAGCGCTCCGCTCCTTTATTGTGATGAGAAGAGAGCCAATGTTAGTAAAAATAAACTTGTTTTGATGTTGGTATATGCATGGAAACAAAGATTAACTGATTATATTAGATATCAGTAAGAGAATGTCGTGACCTGTAGTCCGTATTAATGAACTTTTATCAGCGCAGTGCCAACCAAAAATTGTTGATAGAACACTCATCTGTTTCGTAAGCCGCTATCAAAGTTGCTAAGCTCCCAAAATTCGAACATATTGCATATTCTTATACGATTCATTAGTTTTAAGTAATAAAACCGATCGCATTTGATTCATTGTGAAAATTGTGCAAACATCTCTTCCTCAGAATGCTGTTCTTGGACATGTTTATTACATCACGTTTGATTCCAAGTATCTAACAAACAAAATAACCAACAAAGTTGCTATCTAACATAGCTTGAATGCCTTGCACAACCAAACGTTATTGCAAGTCTAAATTTTATCGAAATCATCACTGAGTTAAGGAGAATTAAAAACATTACTTACCTCGTAAAAGTTTCACACGATGACTAAAGTAACAGTCTTTTAAGTATGAAGATGCGGCGTATAAATATAGGTTAATTAATAATAAATAGAGGGAAAAAACACACTTTTATTATTGTATTTTATAATTAATTCACTGCGCCTATGCCCCCCCCCCCTTCCCTGCTAATAAAATCAAGGCAAACAATCCTTCTTTTCTAAATTTAGGTTTTGTCTATGGATGGTACTAATCAAATCGGACGAATAACTAAACTGCGGGCCGGTCTCCATATAGAAATAACTGATGTAACTTGTAAGTTTTATGCTTTTCATTATTACTATCAAATCTTTAACGAACTAAGATATAAGTAACAATAAAAAAAACCAGATTGAAAAGAAAAAGGAACATTTATGTTTGATATTGTTTTTGTTATTGAAATTGTTTTGCTTTTTTTTTTTTATAGTTCCATTAGACCTTGATGTAAAAGTAAAAGCTGTTTTATTGGGTGCATGCTTTTTAATTGTAAGTTTTTCTTAACACAATCATAATTTATATCTTGATGAGGTAAAAAAAAAGTCTACAACGAAAAGTCTCTTTTTAAATTAATCCGTTTAATTGCGAAAAATATTTATCGGATTATAATTTTTTATTTATTATTTAAAATTTTTTACTATTTGATCTGTTTTCTGGTCTGCAATTTATTTTTCTAATGCTGAAATATGCTTTTCTCCAGGATTTTATGTTCTTCGAGACATGGAGCAGCCCTTTGCAACACCTACAATTAAACGGCTTTTGAAATTTTTTTGAATAAAACTTATATATATGCGTTTTGTTGATTTTTCGTTTGCACTTTTACAATATTTAGTTGTCATGCTTCATTTTAACAAGAACAGCTTCAATGGATTCTTTTATCTGATTATCAAATTCCCAAATGAAATTTATATATCATAAATAAAGGTTCTCTTTTCTTTTAAACAATTTTAGTTAGGAATACCCTTCCCTGTCTCGAAAACTCCATATGCCTCACACCCTCTTTGCTTTCTCTTTCGGGAAGGGGTGGATGGAGAAGGAAAGATTGGATCAACGGTTAAGAAACAATATTTTCCTCAGCATAAACATGAAGTTTGGAAATTTGTAATATAGGTAATCATATTTTATTATATCAATATTAAAAAAATTTACAAAAAAATTATTGCTATTTATTGCCTTTTCTATTGAAATACTGCGGATTAATAGTTAATTGTTTTACAAATTTTACAATAAATATGATTGGCAACGGTTCAAAAAACAAGATATTATGCAAGCATTATAAGCACCATTTAAGATTTAATCTGCCTTCATTTTAGACCATGTCTGATTATCTCACTCGGTGTTAAACTTCTTAACTTCGCTAATCCAATCCTTTGTCTTAACCCTGACTTAACTTGGTTACCTAGTTTCAGCATTGTATCACAAAAATAACATTTTTAGTAATGTGTTTAATAAAACATTAACGCACGAAAAGTGCGTAAAAATGCTGAGGACAAGATTGTAAAAAATGGAACTAAAATGAAAGACAAACATCAGTGATTGCAAGCACTGACTTTAGAAAAAAATCTACGAACACTTTATGTACCTTTAGCTTTTCATAACATGAGCTTTGTACTCGATGGCACTGTAAAAATCTCTTGTAGACAATTTGGAACAGTTCCACATTAACTTGGGATGAAATCAATAATTACGATAGAGTATTCAACTTTGAATGATTTCTCAGGATCTTTTACAGATTCCACCTGCCCTTCAATGTCAAAAGGTATCTTCTTCGTTCTGCCTTCTTTTTATCTAGAAATCGGAGTTTACACTTATCTTCCAGAACAATTATTTTTGTGAAAATAAAACACTTTGAAAACCTGAAGAACGATATTCCACAAAAGTAGCTTTTAGTTGTTTTAGATTATCTGAGCTATATCCATTTCAATGTCAGCTTTTTGCAAGATTTTACTGGTTAAATTCAATTTGGTTAGAATATCAAACCAGACCATCAAGACTGTTAAAAACTTCACTATTCTAAAGTTATCGTGAAAAGCAGTTAGTTCACTTCTAACTTTCAAGTCTGTTACATATAGCAACTAGTTACCTGGTAGCGTATAACTTAAACACTGCGTATACGACACTCCAAACGTGTTTCTAAAAGTGATTCAGAAAACAAAAGAGGAGCTTGATTTTTTAATAATTTCTAATTTGATGTTGAAATAGCAAATATTGTGTATATCCCTTCCAAAAAAGCTACCGAGAACTGTCAGCTCATTTTAACAATAAGGCTAGTTAATTTAGTTATTGCATAAATAGTTTATTGGTTGTTATGTTGCTTCAGAGAAATATGAGCAAAGATTTTTTTTACCAAGAGTACAAAGCGGCGGTGGCTTGATAGTTATATGGGGATGAATTTCTTATAAGGAGATATTTTTATAGAAAATTACAAAGAGACTCTAGAAAATAAGCATTTACCTACTGATAGATCTTTTTTGAAACGCATAAAAAATGAATTTTCCTACAGACAACATGTTCTACCCTGGCTAGTATGATAAACAGATCTTAATCTCGTCAAAATTATTTGGTTAAGGAAAACTATAAATGATCAAGAGAGAACGTCGAAATTATTGTGCAATTGAAAATTGCACTTGATAAAATTCGGAAAAAAATTCCCAAGAAATTATGTATGTATATACATAATTCCTTTGTAAATATTTTGGACCAATTTTGTGCACATTTGGACCAACTTAATTACTCTACTTGCTAACGTAAGTCGAATGATTGAGTCGGTTTACTTGAAATATGGTGTAATAATCGATACATTTCCGACCTGAATGGTATTTATATATTGATTTAAACGACAAGTTTATAGAGTGTTAGAGTGGCCCTCTGAGAACTGCAAAATTAAATAAGCTGTTCATTAATGAATTAAAAAAGTGGAGCTACAGATTAAAAAAGATGCTCAATTAGAGGCAAAAAAAGTAAAAACAAAAAAGCAAAACTGAACAAATGATTCTGAAAACATATCTGAAAAAATGTTGACAAGGTCTTCGATGATCTAGAAAGTTCAGAGTTCTAGAAACTCTGCTGCTTCTAAAGAACTAGAAGATGGGTTTGATAAAGAAAAAGCTAATGATGACGTTAAAGTAAACAAAAATAATGATGTTCAAAGATCCAGAAAGAGGCATTATTGATGCTGAACATTAAGAGCAAATTCAAAATAAAAGTTAGGAGTGGCGAGTTATTTTGAAATGATTTTAAAACTAAATCCTTTAGACTTAAAAGGCAGGGATTCTCTTATTCCAAACGGCTTTAACACAGAATGCAGCTTGCGCTACTATTCTGTATCTCTCTTTTTTTAGTGCAAAATCACAATTGTTGTAAGAAAGAAAAGTTTTCCCCATTTAATAAGTCTTGAAATGTAAATATTGATCATAAGGATTTATTATTTATCTTTATCCTTAGTAGGTTATGGTCATGTTCACCAGATTTAGATAAGCATCAATAAAGTTAAACAAAAAAAGAACTAAAGTCACAGAATGTAATAATTTGCATATATCATGTTTGAACGCACCCGCGTTTTGGCTTTTCTTGTCGTTATTTATTTAATCTTTTATTTATTGAGAAATTGGGGTGATGTAATTTTGAAAACATCGTGAGTTTCACACTGCGAATGTCATTTTCACTACTTAATAGCATTGAAGATTGATCTGCTTGAAATCTATGAACCATTAAAATATGTTGCAAGTTTCTGTTCGGCTAGTCTTGCGGTTTCAGATGCGATAAGACATTTCTCTTATATTTTTAGAATTTAGCACTTTAAAAGGTCTTGAAATAGTAAAAAATAGTTTTCAGGGAAATTTGGCTTTGTTTTTACCAGATAGTCTTGCAATTAAGCAAATCTGGAAGTCACAGGTTGAAGTTCTTATCAGTGTTTTTAGGCTGATTGAATTAAACTTAAGAAGTTTAGCATGAGATTCAACTTGAGAGTTAACTCATTCAACTTTTACAACTTTTACCAATAGAATTCGGGCTTTTTTTATTGTGACCAAATCAAAAGTTGTCATTAAAAAAAATGGCACCAAACTGAACTTTCCACACTACTTTACTCAACTAACTGGAATTATCGAAAGAAAATCATCTAAATTGTTTCGTTTCATCCTATAAGACAGAAAAGGGCAAAGTTGTTAACCAAAATTGACATACTTATTATACTTCTCTTTTAATTTTGATCATTTACAGGAACATCCTACTTTAAAAAAATGATACTACCTCCGTTCCAAAATAGTCGTCATATTTGACGCTAAATGTTTGTTCCATAATACTTATCCCATTTAATCAAACTTGTATGGCTTCGCTTTTGTTAGACCAAATTTCAAAAGTAATAGTTTGTTGAAAAGAGTTATTCAAGGCTTTCTAACAAGCTAGGGCACTTAGTTGATCAATAGGTGAATAAAAAACTGCGTGTCATAGCAGTAATATTTATTTTAGCTATTCAATATTTTAAAAACTTTTGTATTCTCCACGGCTTCTGTATTACATTTTAAATTTAAAGGGAGTCAACTTTCTCATCAAAGTTTTTCTTTAATTAGGCCAGATTCACACTTTAATACAACTAGGTTTGTGTTGTGAGTACTACTAATTTTTTATCGTAAATTTTCATTTTTAGAAAATAATTAGTGCGGTACGAATTTCGCTAATCTTTAAAAGAAATTACACAAATAGCATACATTTTTAATATTCTGACCAAAACTATCAAAATGTGACAACATTTATGGAACGGAGGTAGTATCTTTTAGATGGAGAAGCTTAAACTTCGAGTTAAAAATTATATTTGAGAGCGTTTTAAAAACTTAATGTCAAGCGCACATATTTTACTAGTAACCAGCGTGCCTAAAAGTAAGTTAAATACAAACCCTAAATCTATCCCTTTTTTAGTTTTCTCTTAGGTAACAGGTGTAAAATTATACTAAAAAAGGTGTGCAGTAGAGAAAACTCCTAAAGGGTTTTAAGTCACACCATTTTGTTGTATTTCATGCATGAAAAAATGCCGGATATATAACAAATAATATGAGAGACTGCGTATCGTTTCATCTCCATATCGTTATCATACCATTATGATATCGGGAAAAAAAGTGTCATCGGAATGACTACGACGTGCTATTGTTATAAAAATTTTAACCGGTATTTTAGTTAGTTTAAATCTCGGTATATACCAAATTTCTCACCTTTCTGAGGATTTTTTTTCTGATATTATATCAGAATGATAACGATATGGAAATGAAACGATACGCAGACCCTTAATGTAATACAAAATATTATGGTACACAGTTCATCTTACCTCGAGTCTCCGAAAACCAAAAACCGCTTTGCTTAATTCAGTGAGGCGAAGAATTTAGCCATTGCAAGCTGCACAAGACAAAAACTACTTCAGCAATATACTCTTGCAGCTATATATATGATCGAGTTAAAATTGTAGTTTTTACAGTTTTAGAATGAAATTTATTAATTTCGTGAGCCTTCTTCCACACACAAAATTTGTTTAAGGAAATGTGACTGAGCAAAATAAGAAAACTTTTTATTGTAGAAAGTTCCTCTTTTTGTTAACATTAAATAATCAAAAACTCGCTTTCCATCTTCAGAAATCGATATCTTTTCGCTAACTAATGACGGTTGACTATAGTGTTTTGTTTTCACCCAAGTTTTTTATTACACTTAAATTATTCAGGCTAAACTTATGAAAATTGGCTCATGTATCTTAAAAAATTTAAAAATTACTTTTATCAACATGCACAGTAGTTTTTCTATTGTAATTAAAATTTATGTTTTATTTATTTTACATATATCATGTATGTTATTTTCAATTGCAACTAAAACTTTTAAATTATTTAAGTGAAAGTTCAGAATTGGTTTATCAACATGCACAATAGTTTTTCTTTTGTAACTTACCTTTTGCTAAGTTGTTAAAACTGTAAACAAGACACTAAAAATGTTCGTTGTTAACACAACGAACCTTTTCCGTGTCTTGTTTAAGTTTTTATGCTCTGCTTCAGATGTTTTTTCTGATGTAATACCGATATGAATTTTCTACCGATCGAGATACTCCTTGAGATGGAATCTGATTCTGTGAAACTTCCATCCAAGTGAAATCTTCATTGTGAACACATCACGGACATATACTTTTAAGTGAAGCATGGATTCCACAAACTTATCTATTTTTTCTTTGTAGGATATTTTGAGTTTCATCCCAAGACAG
>QPEY01002120.1:0-31032 GCA_014706445.1 Hydra viridissima | reverse complement strand
AAAAAAAAAAAAGTGCCTTTTATATCTCTCAATGGTCTCCAACGATAAAACTGCCGACCAATCGCAACGATTAAACAGCCGACCAATGGCAGCTCAATAGTCTCCAAACATGAAACTGCCGACCAATGGCAGCTCAGTGGTTTGAGAAGTGAGATCATTCGACTTCGTTTTATTATCTCCAGTTTGAACTATTGCTTGGCTTTTATAAAAATTGTCAAATTTTGCCAAACAAATCTTATACGAAACGCTACTTTGATGTCAAACCTTCGTTACTTCCTATTCCCTTCTAGCGGAGGGCTGGCTAAAAGCTAGAAAAAAAGAGAGAAGGAAACTTTTTTCTTTTAATCTTTTTCTTTTTTTTTTTTTTTTAAGAGGGGTGGGGGGGAAAAAGTTAGAGGGTGAAGGGGTTAGGATTGGAGGGGGATGGGGTTACGATTTGGAAGCCTGAAGACAATGAAAAATTGCGATCGTTAGTGTCCACGAGGGGCGTCCTTCGGTTGTATCGTGCCACTAGGTGCACGCGTCTAGTCGTCTCGTTGCATCGACCTAGAGGAGTTTTCCGAAAGGTCTTGCGCTTCGGGCTTGGTTAAACGGCCTGCATTTATTGTAAACACGGTCTCTGCCGTTAGAAAATCGTTAACCAGGCATTTTTGAGCTTTAACAACCATCACTTTGAGTTTAAAGCGAACGTTTCCCCAAAAGCCAGTCGAGATGGAGGTACCCACGGAGGTTTGTTACGGTAACAACCCTGCCGTTTGCCGTTTTCTTTCTTTCCGCAGCGTCGCAAACGGATCGGCCGGTCTCTTAGGTTACGAAAAAACGTCTGATCTTTCGACTCGAACGCTTAACCGGCTAAGATTTGAAGAGTTAGTACAAAGAGTCGCATCTGGCCGCCGTAATTTTCTTCGATGATGACTTGCAAATTTCGTGACGTCGCTTTCAAAGCTCTAGGGTCGATTTTAGCCTTCGACCTTAAAGTCGATTTTAGCCTTCGGTGTGGCTTTGTACAACTTTTGCGGTGAAAAAGGTTGCGCGGAGTTCTACAGTCGTATTTAGCCTACAGACGCTGGCAACGCAGAAACAGAATGACTCTTTTGCGGCGCAAACCGAACGTTCAGCAAATTTGTAGCATTTTACGTCAAAGCGGACGATCTGCACGACAAATAAAGCTTAGTAAAAACCTAAACAAACAGCTTCACTGTACTGCTGCCTAATATGTTAACGGATGGCCAGGAACAACCTTGGCCTGTAATGAATTAGTTCGTCTTTCCATTCAAGACACTAATTACCGCAGTTTTAAAAGTCACCTGAAGGATAAGCTCATCTCTCCATTCAAGAAAAACAAGCATCAGAGTTTGAGAACGGATGGCTAAGAGCAATCTCGGTAGTGAGTATGAATTCATCTCTTCAGTCAAGGAATTAATAATCAGAGTTTTAGAGGTCTCTTATGTGCGATACTACTATCAACGGTACTTAATTAAACAGCTTCTCAGAATTGCCTAAGTTAAGAACGGACGGCTAGGAACAACCTAGGTAATGGGTATATTTTCATCTACTCATTCAAAGATTCAAGCATCAGTCTCAGATGTTTCGAATATACAGCTCCACCATCAACGATGCTTAATCAAGCAGCTTCACTGCATTGATTAGTTTGAGAAAGGACTGCGAGGAATAGTGTTAATAGTAAGTAGCTTCATCTTTTCATTCAAGTATCTAAGCATCAGAGTTTTGGAAGTCTTGAAATGTGCGATACTGATATCAAAGGTACTTAGCTAAAAAGCCTCATCAGAAATGCCTAGTTTGAGAACGGAAGGCTAGGAACAACCTTAGTAGTGGGTCAGTTCAACTTTTCAGTCAAGGAATTAAGCATCTAAGATCTGCAAAATAAAAAAAACAGCTCTTTATTAGAAGTTCTTATTGTTATTTCTCCTCAATCTTTTTTCTTTTTTTTTTTTCTTTTAAGTAAATGTTTTTCTTCTTTTATCTCTTTATTTTGCTTAACTTTATATTACTGGCGCTTTAGGTCGTTTCTGTAACTGACTCTGAAATATTATTTAACACTTTAAATTGTAATAAATATTTGAACAGAAGAAAATCCTTTTCGTAACGTTAAAATGTATTTAAGAACATTTCACCTTTACAAAAAGCGCTTGTAAAAATAGTTTCACAAAATATCTTATTTAAAATATACATTCAAATAAAAAAAACACAAACCGCAAAAAGATAAAATAAAGTAGAAGAGAAACATAAAATAAAGTATAGAAAAAACGAATAAGGAAGGGCGCATAAAAAATACATGCCATGCCAAACATAAAAACTGTTGTCGAGAAAGAGCTTTTAAAAACCGATTTTTTTGTCTTCTAATTTAGTGAATCGCGATTTGGATTTACATAGGCGCACATCTCTTTTAGCTGCTCTTTCTTTAGGAAAGGTCACAAGAAGTTTTTTACGCAGCTCCTGCAGCATAATCTTTAACAAAACATTCTTTTGTAAATGTTTACATTGAAATAAACAATAACCCTTTGCGTATATAGAGTTAAATTAAAGAGTAAAATTACATAAAAAGCCACGCTACTTTGATGAAGAAGAAATGGATGAATAGATGCAACTTTTTAAATTCGTGTGCTGTCTCTATCGACAAAGGTACATTTTGAATATTTTTTCAAAGCAAAATAAGCGTAGTTTTCCTCTTTTAAATCTAGCTTATGTTTAAGGTAGTTTTTGAATATGTTTTCAAAGAAAAGTTAGCGTAGTTTTCCTCTTTTAAATCTAGCTTATGTTTAAGGTAGTTTTTGAATATGTTTTCAAAGAAAAGTTAGCGTAGTTTTCCTCTTTTAAATCTAGCTTATGTTTAAGGTAGTTTTTGAATATGTTTTCAAAGAAAAGTTAGCGTAGTTTTCCTCTTTTAAATCTAGCTTATGTTTAAGGTAGTTTTTGAATATGTTTTCAAAGAAAAGTTAGCGTAGTTTTCCTCTTTTAAATCTAGCTTATGTTTAAGGTAGTTTTTGAATATGTTTTCAAAGAAAAGTTAGCGTAGTTTTCCTCTTTTAAATCTAGCTTATGTTTAAGGTAGTTTTTGAATATGTTTTCAAAGAAAAGTTAGCGTTGTTTTCCTCTTTTAAATCTAGCTTATGTTTAAGGTAGTTTTTGAATATGTTTTCAAAGAAAAGTTAGCGTAGTTTTCCTCTTTTAAATCTAGCTTATGTTTAAGGTAGTTTTTGAATATGTTTTCAAAGAAAAGTTAGCGTAGGTTTCCTCTTTTAAATCTAGCTTATGTTTAAGGTAGTTTTTGAATATTTTTTCAAAGAAAAGTTAGCGTAGTTTTCCTCCTTTATGTTTAGACTATGTAGCTTGACAACACAAAGCTGAAAGAGGCAAGACAAAATATAAGATAAACGTAAATTAAAATATGAAACAAAACTTAGGCTGCTAAAAACAAAAACTGCATTGCCTAAAATAGAAACTGATGTCTAGAAAGAGCTTTTAAAGTTCGTTCTTTTTGTCTTTTAATTTAAGGAATTGCGATTTGGATTTTCTATGGCGCACATGTCTCTAAGTTGCTTTTTCTAAAGGAAAGGTAACCAGATGTTATTTACGCAGCTCCTGCAGCATAATCTTTAACAAAATATTCTTTTGTAACTAGTCACACAGAAATAAACAAAAACCCTTTGCGTAAATAGAGTTATATTAGAGAGTAAAAGTGCATAAAACGCCTCGCCACTTTGATAAAGAAAAAGTGGATGGCTAGAAACAACTTTTTAAATCCGTGTGCTATCTCTATTAGGGTTTAGGTACTTTTTGAATATTTTTACAAAGAAAAGTTAGAGTAGATTTCCTCTTTTAAATCTAGCTTATGTATAAGTTAGTTTTTGAATATTTTTTCAAAGAAAAGTTAGCGTAGTTTTCCTCCTTTATGTTTAGACTATGTAGCTTGACAACACAAAACTCAAAAAGGCAAGATAAAATAAAAGCTAATCGTAAAATATAAAATAAAGATGAAATAAATGTTACGCTGCACAAAAGAAAAATAAAACAGAACATACTAACCTTCTATATATGTTTGGATTGAATGAAATGAACTCCTTTACGTAAATATAGGCAAACTAGTGAGAAAAAATGCATAAAAAGCCTTGCTCCTTTGCTGAAGAAGTGGATGGCTAGAAACAACATTTTAAATCCGTGTGCTCTATATCGATTAAGTTAGTTTTCGAATATTTTTTCAAAGCAAAGTTAGCGTAGTTTTCCTCTTTTAAACCTAGCTTATGTCTAAGGTAGTTTTTGATTAGTTTTTCAAAGAAAGGTTAGCGTAGTTTTCCATTTTTAAGTTTAGCTTATGTAGTTTGCCATCACAAAACACCAAACTCAAAAAGACAAGATAAAATATAAGATAAACATAAAATAAAATATAGATGAAACTAAAGTTAGGCTGCATAAAAAACCAACAACATAATATTTTACTAGGTATGTTTAGATTGAATTAAATAAAATCCTTTGTACAAATATAGGTAAAATAGAGAGTTAAAGTGCATAAAAAGCATCCCTATTTTGAAGAAGACGAAATGGATAACTAGATGCAACTTTTTAAATTCGGGTGCTAGAAACAACATTTTAAATCCGTGTGCTTTCTCTATCGATTTAAGGACTATTTGAATAATTTTACAAAGAAAAGTTAGCGTAGTTTTCCTCTTTTAAACCTAGCTTATGTCTAAGGTAGTTTTTGATTAGTTTTTCAAAGAAAGGTTAGCGTAGTTTTCCATTTTTAAGTTTAGTTTATGTAGTTTGCCATCACAAAACACCAAACTCAAAAAGGCAAAATAAAATATAAGATAAACATAAAATAAAATATAGATGAAACTGAAGATAGGCTGCATAAAATACCAACAACATAATATTTTACTAGGTAAGTTTAAGTTGAATTAAATAAAATCCTTTGCGCAAACTCAAAAGGACAAGATAAAATATAAGATAAACGTAAAACAAAATACAAATGAAATCTAAAGTTAGGCTGCATAAAAAACCAACAACATAATATTCTACTAGGTATGTTTAGGTTGAATTAAATAAAATCCTTTGCATAAAAGAAAAATAAAACAGAACATAATAATCTTCTATATATGTTTGGATTGAATAAAATGTAAACCTTTGCGTTAATATCGGCTAACTAATGAGAAAAGGTGCATAAAAAGACTCGCTCCTTTGCTGAAGAAGTGGATGGCTAGAAACAACCTTTTAATTCCGTGTGCTTATGTTTAAGGTAACTTTTGAATACTTTTTCAAGGAAAAGTTAGCGTAGTTTTCCTTATTTAAGTTTAGATTATGTAGCTTGACAACACAAAAACACAAAACTCCAAAAGGCAACATAAAATACAAGATAAACGTAAAATAAAATAGAAGTGAAACAAAAGTTGGGCTGCATAAATACAAAAACTGAATTGCCAAACATAAAATTTGTCTAAAAAGAGCTTTTAAAGTTCTTTTCTTTCGTTTTTTGACTTAGTGAATCGCGATCTGGTTTTTCTTAGGCGCGCTTGTTTCTTAGCTGCTTTTTTTTTTAAAGCAAGTTTATCAGACGTCTTTTTGCGCAACTCCTTTAAAATTATCTTTAACAAAATATTCTTTTTTACATGTTTATATTGAAGTAAATAAAACCCTTTGCGTAAATAGAGATAAATTAGAGAGTAAAAGTACATAAAAAGCGTCGCTACTTTGCAGAAGAAGAAATGGATGGGCAAGACACAACTTTTAAAAATCGTGTGCTATCTCTTTCGTTTAAGGTACTTTTTGAATATTTTTTCAAAGAAAAGTCAGCGCAGTTTCCTCTTTTAAGTTTAGCTTATGTTTAGTGTAGCTTGACATCACAAAACGCAAAAAACCAAAAAGGCATGATTAAATACAAGGTAAACGTAAAATAAAATAGAAGTGAAACAAAAGTTAGGCTGCATAAAAAAAAAGCAGAACATAATATACTTCTATGTATGTTTACATTGAACTAAATAAAATCCTTTGCGTAAATGCAGGTAAACTAGAGAGTAAAAGTTCATAAAATGCCTCGCTATTTTGCTGAAGAAGAAATGGATGGCAAGGTACATTGTTTTAAATTCGTGTGCTTTCTCTTTCGTTTAAGGTAGTTTTTGAATATTTTTCTTTTCAAAGAAAAGTTAGCTTAATTTCCCTCTTTTAAGTTTAGCTTATTTACTTGACATCACAAAACGCGAAAATCAAAAAGGCATAAAATACAAGATAAACGTAAAATAAAATAGAAGTGAAACAAAAGTTAGGCTGCATAAATATCATTTTGCTTTTTAACAAACTCTTAAAAACATCAGAAGTAATTCTAAGTGCAACTTTAAAAAGCTTTAACAGAATAACAAAACGACTTCTTTTCGTAAAGATAAAAAGTTTGAACTATCTTTAAATAAGAAATGTGAGAACAGTTTAACAGAACTTCTCGTTTATTATGTATTTAGCGAAACAGATAAAAATATTTGCAAAAGCATAGATAAAACAAACTACATAAAAGGCCCATCTTTATTGCCAAACTGAACAATTTTATCTAAACTACATAAATGGTCTCACTATATTGCCATATTGAACAAACTTTTCTAAACTACCCTCTTTTTGAATTTTTAGCTTCATGTTTTTAATTTTGTCTTTAATATGGCTTCGGTAGGAGTACTTTTGCAAGACATAAATGAGCTTGTCACTGCTATGATTTGCCAAGATGCCAATGTAATCTTTGTACGAGCAACTTGAGCTTACATCTGTAAACACGTCTTGCAAGATGTGTGCCAACACTAAAGCTGCACAGCGAGGAAAACTTCTGGTGTTGAACCATTCGTTGTGGCCAGGGCAAGCATTCAGCTTTTCAACTATTTCATCTAAAGTTTTACAAACTCAAATCATAACACAAAGAGATCAAATCGAATATTTATTTATTATTTTTTTTGTTGACCTTATTGTTTGCACTAATAGCAATAACTGGTTTTTGAAAGATTACCTAATTGCCATTGGCTATCTTCTGCTTTGTTTTCCTTTGTTCTTGGCTGAGTTGATCCTGAAATAAAATACAACCATGTTCATTTTTCTAATTCTTAAAAACCATCAACTGTTCCTAAGTGTTAGAGATGATAACAAGCTGTGCATGATTTCTAATGGTGATGTTTCTAACTTCACCGTTAGAAATCGGGTAGACACAACTTTCTAAAAGTGCACTTAGCAATGATGGCTAGTTTTTATTAACAGTTAACCATCTGAAATTGTGCAAGAAGAGGTTTGTGTTTATATATCTTTGTATAAATTAGGCTTTACATTACCGATGTGTTCTTGAGTGGAAGATGCCATCTCCAACTTGATTTTTTTTCTTCTTGGATCTTTTACTTCTAAAACATAATCAGTTTTAGTATCGTTAACTTGTATAATTATTCACAGAGTTAGATTCACAGCATAAAAATCAAAAATCAAAAAGAACTCACCTCTGGATGTACAAGCAAGGCTTTGGCTAAATAGACTACCAACAGATTGAACAGCACCAGATGAGGGCTGCTTTGCAAGAACAGTACCAGCCTGTTGGACTGGAACAGCTGAAAGAAACAAACTGGGTTTGGCCATCGTTTGCTGACGAGCAACAAGATTAGGAGCCAGAGGAACAGAAAAGACCTCTTTTGAAGGATTGCAAACAGCTTGCAGAGAAGGAGCAACAGGAACAGGTTTGGCAACCACTTGCTGATGAGCTCTTTTAGATCTAGCTTATGTTTAAGGTAATTTTTGAATATTTTTTNAACGCTATTTTTGTAACTTAGCTTATAAGTAACAAAAGCGGTGTTGATCTTCAAAACTTAATATAATACGCAATCGGTATTAATCTTGATCACCTTCGGATCACACTTTATGAATTTTCTGTAAAGTTTGTAATAAAGTCAAAGCGTGAAAGTTCTTATTATTTTATTGTGATGAGTTACTGAACTGATCGGTCTTGAGTGAAACTACTTTCTTTATTGTGAACATTTATGGTAATAAATTTTCTTTTTTTTTTTCTTCTGAGATTAGCTATGGCATAGGCTGATAAGTATTTAAAGTTTGAAAGTTTTAATATTTTAATTAGACTAATAATTTGATTTTAGAAAAAATTTTTAATTTATGCTTCTATTAGGTAACTATTGAAAAAATGTCAAAAGACTGCCAAAACCTATAAAAGGGTACTGTAAAGTAGTAAATTAGAATATATTCAAAGTTTGGAGTACCCCAAATTAAAACTTCTTGCATTTTTAGAGAGATTAGTTTTTGAAAACCATTATTTAACAAAAGGTTTCAAGATTTCATTTATAACTGAGAAAAGAATTTTTTTTTTTAAAAAAAAAAAATAATTGATTGTTTTATCGAAAATGGCTTTTCTAACCAATGCGCCCACATGCAGCTAAATTGGACCCCAAAAAATGCAAAACCTTTTTGACTAGTAACCTTATATTAGCCAGTAGCAACAATTTATTACTATCCAAAGTTGATTTTTTTTTTATTACCACCTTAATCACTATCAGATAAAGTATTTATAGAGACCGCTATATTATTTTACTAGGTCTATTCTTAAATATTAACTAAATTTTATTAGGTGCTAATTAAAATTGTTGCATTTTTATTTCATTTTGTTTCATATTTAATTCTTTTAACTATTTCTTTAAATGTTTTTTGATTTTTTAATATACTAGGAAGATTCTCATTCAAAATCTAAGCATACATCATTCATAGCTGTTTATCGACCCAAACCAAAAATCAATATTTTACACATGAGCAAAAAATATGAGATAGTGAAAAAACCTTCCTCTCCTACCAATAATATTATACCACCTCTACTGCTCCTAATAAAGATATAAAGAAGAGGGCGTCAACATTTTATTTTTTTTTATAACATACGGAAGTTTTGGAATTAAAATGAGAAGTTTTTTAAAAGAACACAATAGCTATTATTCTCTTATCGCGTTTTTCCATTATATTTCACTTTATGGTGCTTGAATGTTTTGTTGAATTTGAGATGGTTTGTTCTGGCTGAAATTAACTTTAAAGTTCATTTGTAAGTTTAAAGTTGCCGTTACAGGTAAAATAAGCAATAGCTTGTAAGAAACAGAATTTTTTTAATAGGAGATTTTTATATTGAAGTCTAAAACATTAATATTTTTAACATATAGGCATCTTGAACAATGATTGCAAAAAACACTCATTTAAGTGCATAATACATCCTCAAGAAAGTTAATTTTCTAGATTTACCATACTTATACTTTTAACTAAAAACAACAGATTAGTAATTACATTCTCCCTACATCAAAAGTATTTTCAATCAGCTTCCGCTAGGCTTTTATATTACTTAAATGTCTCCATGAAAACGAAACATCAGCGATTGAATATTGTAAAAGTCTTGCGGAAGCAAAAACATTTGCTTGAAATTAAGGCATGCTTGTCGAATAGCATGTTTAATCTTTTTATATATCTACCACTCTAAATTAGCATTTAACTCAAGTGTAAAGAGAAGCTAGAGTTTTACAAAAGCCAGCATTCTGGCTTTATTTTCTTTATTACTATTTTCTATAGAACTTTATGCTAGTTTACGTAAGTAGTGTTTTCTTTCTGTTTACATAAAAAAAAAAAAAGATTACCTTAGTCCTATTAGACAATTCATTTGAATATTATGAGAAAAAAAAACGATTCGAAAGAAATGTAAAAAGTAACAAAGTGAAACTTTATGATTATGACTCACAAAGTTGTCTCTAAAGCAAAAATGATTAAGACTTGTTTGAATTCGAAGGTTTTTAATTCATCATTAAAGTCCAGATTTCCAAAAGAACTTTTAAATATTTTTTGTTACAATTTATTTTAAAATCTATGACGAACTTATCTAATTTTTCTTTTTACATTACCGACCACATCAGTAGTTTAATCTGTAAGAATGTTGGAAGCATAACAATGCTGTGTATAAGGTTCTTTTTTTTGCTATTACTATTAATATAAAAAGCCTTTAACATATCTTTGTTATCAATTCAATTAAATTTTGTTGGCGCTCCAGCTTTCCGTCCAGAATGGTTTCATTTCAAAGTACACAATGAGATAAACAATTTGGTTATTATTGATCAAATGTTTTTTTGAACACAAATTTTCTTATAATGAAAAAGGATGAATAGCGATGTAGAATATTTGGAATTATTAAAACTTTAAGTCAATTATTAAGTCAATTGAGCAAATGCAAGTCAGCTGCATATTTGTTTTAGAATCTTCTCCAATTTAGCAGTTGCTGCCAAAGCCTTATTTGCCTAAAAAAGAATAAGCCTCTTCAATTACTAATTTATTTAAATAATTTTCAAATTTGAATTGTTTAGGAGATTATTCTTTACACTTTTAAATTGCAGGATTTTAGTTAAAAAAGTCATCAAGGATTTAACATCTGATTCCTTGATGACTGTCCTATTCAACTATTGAGAGAAAAATTAATTGCTTTGATTTTCATCATTGGATGACAGTAGTGGAGGTACTCCAAGTAGGTAAGTCTCTCTATTAATGTTAACTAAAAAAGCCATTCTATCCCTCGTTAGTATTTTTCCTTTGTTTAGCTCAAACAAGGTCTTGCCATCAAAATGAATTATACAAGGATATGGAGATGCGTCTTTGGCTGCTTTAACATCTTCTTTTGAAATGGTTCCCAAGTTTTTCATTTACTTTTTTCATTTCGCTATATGCGGTAGACTGACTGCTTTTAGTTTCTTTAAGATCAACTCCTGATTGATATAGAATTGCATTTGTTACCTTCTGTAAAACATTTGGTGATGTATCACAGGCTGAAGCAGTAAGCGGAATTTTTGCATTTACTGTGTTTGGGTTTTCAGAGACTTCTAAATGATACCAATCACCTGGATCGAATTCAGATTCAATTAAAGAATCATCGTTTAGAATTGTGTCTATAAGTTCAACTTTGGGTACATAATCTCTCAAACTCTTAGGCTGTGAACGATTTTTCTTCCTGATGTGGATAAAATATTTTGAACACTTTTTCCAACATACTGAATTACAACTTCATTTATGTTATGACATCTAAGAGTCATTAAAACATCTAAAATCATTTCTTTTAAATTTTACCCAAATAATGCACTTAAATAAATATTAATAGTGTTATCTTTATCAGCATGTGCTGCTGTATAAATACCTTGCTGATCTATTAGATGACCATTCCTTTGAACAGGAGAAATATTTATACTTTCATATTCCGTATAAGGATCACTTGGATTCTTTCTATATGAATGAATTTTAAGGGCATGGACACTGTCATACGTTCTGCAACAAACAGCTTGTCTGCAAGGAATTTTACAATTTTGTGTTGAAGAAATACCATGGCGGTAATGAAAATGTTTTAAAAGATCACTGACAGCCTTTAATGATTCTAAATTTGACTCACAAAATACACAAAAGTAACCTATTGTTTATTCTAATATTGATAAAAATGTTAAAAGTAAAAAATACAAACGAAAAATTTAAAAATATACACAATTTTCAAGTTATTCAAAGTTTTGCTACTTCTCAAAATTCAAATTTTTTAGTTTTAACGCATGCGTTTTTTGCAAAACTTTTAAAATATATCTTGCGTCAACACGAAAGTGGACTTTGCATTTAACTCATGAGTTAGAACGATGGTAATAAAATTTTACATTTCCATGTTTTAATTATTGTGAAAGCAACACAAGATCAAGTGTTAGTTTTCAACACAAGGTTTTTTACAGTGCTAAATTTATATAACTTATTTCACAAAATAATTCATATTTTGAGAATTAAACTAGTTTATCCAATTGCTTGATATTTTGAGGTAAGTTTGTTTTGTTTTCTAGCTACTGCACAAATCTGTTGCTGTTCTGATTATACCCTATTCTATTAAGTGTCTCCTATGTTTTAATCCTATGCTTTCTCCTATGTTTACAACACTGGAAAAGCATATTTAAATTTAGCAGCTATAATAATGTATATATATGTGTGTATATATATATATGTGTGTGTGTGTGTGTGTGTGTGTGTGTGTGTGTGTGTGTGTGTGTGTATATATGTGTGTATGTATATATATATAACCACAACTTTTATATGGAGGAGAAAGGCGGGTTTCTAGACTCAGGAGGGCTAAAAGATAATATTCTAAAATTTGAAGACTATCAAACACCATATCACACCATATAGTTTAAACACCATATAGTTTAAACGTAAAACACAATAACTTCGTTAAAAGGTTTTCATCTCTAAGAATAATTTATAAAAAATAAGCGTAAGTGATAATTTGTTTTAAACATTTACTAATTAGCTTGTTCGCAGAAATCAATTTTATTACCTGGTTCCGTTGGAGTTTGAAGAACCATTTATTATTTAGCATTTATCTAAACTTGGTAGGCTTCGTTTACATCTGTTAATGGTGTAAATTTAACGATAATTGTAGTGAGTCAATAATTTCTTTGTTTATATTACATTAAAGCATATGACGTTGCTAGCTCTATATCTAAATCAAAAGTAAAATTTTAAAGTATACTACAACTTTAGACTTAGCTAATCATAATAGAACTATTTATTTAAATGAATAACAATCTAACTCATTATTTAAATCAATTACTGAGTGAATTACTCATCATTATAATATTCTGATCTGATTAAGTAGAAACTTATATAGTAATTGCCGCATTCCTCCATTTAAACCAAGTAAAACTCAACTAAGTTTGACATAAAGTTATAAACTTGCAACGTTTCATTGTTACATGCGTACTTTAATTATGTTACCAGTGTCAACTGCTTCCATTTCAATTTCTCTCTTCTCAATATTGTTCTCCTTGGCATTTTCTGGTTCGTGTCATTTAATACTAGCACATATCTATAAACTCATTCTTAAAATCTAATAACGGACAATTCATACTTTTACTTTGAAGCGGGAGAAAATCAAAATATGTCGGCATTGATTCTAAAAAGAAGGAAATCATTTAATAATTTTTACAAAAATTCTCTTAAAAAATCATCTTTTAAAAATTTTGTTCGGTTTCCCCAGGTGATTACAGCTCTGTTTATAAATAAATATGTAATATGAATAACATTTATAATTATAGATAAAAAGTACCCATACTGGTTAAGAAAAAAAAGATGGCTAAAAGTGTCCAAGAGGAAGCAAACAGTCACACTGAGTATTTAAAACCTATATATGAAAAGGAAGATCTGCCAAATATAGTTTCAAACTTTAAATATTTGAATGTTGCAGTAGAGCACGAAGAAGAAATAATAAATGTTGCAGAAGAGCGCGAAGATAAAATACTACTTGTTGCAGTACAGCACGATGAAAAAATATATGTTGCAGAAGAGCACGAAGATAAAATACAAAGAGTAGCAGTTGAGCGCGAAGAAAAAATGCAACGTGTTGCAGTAAAGCACGATGAAAAAATACAAAATGTTGCTAAAGAGCACTATGAAAAATCACTAAATATTGCAGTAGAGCACGAAGATAAAATACAAAAAGTAGCAGTTGAGCACGAAGAAAAAATACAACGTGATGCAGTAGAGCACGATGAAAAAATACAAAATGTTGCTAAAGAGCACTATGAAAAATCACTAAATATTGCAGTAGAGCACGAAGATAAAATACAAAAAGTAGCAGTTGAGCACGAAGATAAAATACAACTTGTTGCAGTAGAGCACGAAGATAAAATACAACTTGTTGAAGTAGAGCACGAAGAAAAAATACATGTTGGAGAAGACTACGAAGATAAAATACAAAAAGTAGCAGTAGAGCACGAAGAGAAAATACCATTAGTTGCAGTACAGCACGAAGAAAAAATACATGTTGCAGAAGATCACAAAGATAAAATACAAAGAGTAGCAGTAGAGTGCGAAGAAAAACTACAACTTGTTGCAGTAGAGCAAAATGAAAAAATGCAAAATGTTGCTGAAGAGCACAATGAGAAATTACATTATGTAGCAGTAGAGCACGATGTAAAAACACAGCATGTAACAGTAGAGCACGAAGAAAAAATACAACTTGTTGCAGTAGAGCACGAAGAAAAAATACAACTTATTGCAGTAGAGCGCGAAGATAAAATACTTCTTGTTACAGTAGAGCGCGAAGAAAAAGTACAACTTGTTGCAGTAGAGCACGAAGAAAAAATACATGTATCAGTAGAGTGCGAAGAAAAATTACAACTTATTGCAGTAGAGCAAGATGAAAAAATACAAAATGTTGCTAAAGAGCACAATGAGAAATTACATTATGTAGCAGTAAAGCACGATGAAAAAACACAACATGTAACAGTAGAGCACGAAGAAAAAATACAACTTGTTGCAGTAGAGCATGAAGAAAATATACAAAATGACACTGGAATACATTTCCTTCCGCTTCAATATTGTTTTAATTGAGAGGATCCATCCTTATAATTATTTTAAAATCTATAACGCGGTGATTTAGACATTAAATAACAAATAATATTTTAAGTAATTTTTTTTCAAATTAAGACTTGTAAATAGACTATTAAGTGTGATGGTATATTGTAAGATTATGAAACTGGAACAAATTTTACTAATTTTATTGTCTTAAAGCAAAACTAAAGAGTTGGAGATTTTTTTCTTAATTTATCTTTACTATGTTTTTGCAAGTCACTAGATCACCTGAAACCAATTTAAAAATTGAGTTCATTTGACGCTAAGCAACTTTGCTAATTGCAATTTAAGACTTTTTCATTTTCAGACTGTTTGATTTTTGCGAACAGTTTTAGGTTTCACTTATTGAATGTAAAATATAATAAACTACGGAAAACAAATATTCAATTAATTTTTTATTCCTTATTGTAAATACGCTCAGTTTATACTGCATTATTGTGTTATATGGTCTTTGTGCGAGGTCCTGAACTAGTGCCGGACCATAAGTTTCGTCTTAGTAGGCTTACCCCTTATTATATCGTATGTTTACTATTAAAAATTGCATCAAAAATTAAGTTATATAAATATATTATTATAAATGAATAATGTGCTACATATGTTTACTATAGAAAGAATACAAATTACATTTTAATTGTCCACATCACATAGTTACAGATAAAGTTTACGGTTTAAAAGTAACTTACCCACGTAATACTCGCATGGCGCACGCCCATGGAAACAATATAGTCAAAAAATGTAATTCAAGTAGATGGTAGTTCTTAGAAATAACTGGAAGCAAGCAGTATGCAATTTTTTAACTAATTCAAAATGATTTTATTTGTTCCCTGATTTTCATCCCTACAAAATATATAAGAAATTTAGCTGATGTTCTATTTTCATTGATAATTTTCTTGAAAAATTAGGCTGTGCATTCTAAAATTCAAGACAAAAACTATTCAATTTCTGGTTGTTTTTGCTCCAGTAGATATACTCAACTTGCTTTTTTTTTTTAACTCCAAGATATGACATTAAAAAGATCTTTCTTATCTTTCTCTTTGAAGAATTTTTGTTATCTGTAAAAAATGTATTTTACAATTATCATTTACTGACATTGAAAATTGGATATTCTTTTACAACTTTTTTAGTTATTAAAAGCTGTCAGTTTTGATCTGGTAATTATTCTAGTTAATCACAATTGGCGGAAAAAACTTACATGCTGTATAAAAGTTGATAAAAATAGAATAGCAATTTAATAACACATTCAGAGGAAATTTGATTTCTGAAAAACTCCAAACTTAAAAGGTGAGAAATGATTAAATGAAGTCATCAAACAATTAAAACCGAATTTATAACATTTTGATATATAAAGAATCGATCCTTTTCTTTTTCAGAAAAGAGTGTACCACATTTAAATTATTAGGGAAGAAGATTTCTCAGCCGGCACAAGCTGTCTAAAAGAGGTCTATAAGAGGTTTTCTTTTGGCATTTTAAACGTCGATGTACTTTTATATTTCTAGTTAACAATTTTGTTTATTTACTTAAATAAAGTTGCTAACAAGAACATAGTCGTCCTAAACCGTGACACGGCAAGACTCATTTTTATTGATATTTGAAAGAGGTCATTTTATTGCGTTTTTAAGTGCATTTTTTCCATGTTTCACTTAAACGCTTTTGTTTATTATCTTTCTTTTATAACTAACTATTATAAACTCAATATTATTGAAAGAAAACCAATAAAAGAATATCATCACTTTCTTTCAAGAATATCAAGTTAGTAAAAGCTAGTATATAAGGTTATTAAAAGAACTGTACTTTAAGATTATTATAAGCTTAGAGTTAGTAGCTACACAATCTTATCGTTTTTGATAATAGTAAAACAAATCGTTTTTCATATTATACATATATTTGTAAAATAGAAACTTACTCACACTATACGGAAAAAACACATACTACATTTTAGTCACTGTGTATTAAGTTAACTAATAACTAAACTTAAATAATTTCTCGACCAAGAGGTAATCCACTGTTATTCAGAGTGGTAGCCCTCTTACCTAATATAAAACATCAGATTGAGCAATTTGTCAATCATTGGTGATAATGAGCACACCTTTTTCCACCGACCAACTTGCAGCTCTAGTAGCCAACTGGCCAGGCTTAGGTCAAGGTAACCATTCAGCTGCTTCTCAAAAGCTTGATACTATGATATCAAAACTAATAGCCACAGTCAGCATACTTCACACCCGCGTATCTGCTCTTGAAAAAGAAAATATTGCTCTAAAAGCAAACCTTTCTCAACAGTCAAACTCAGCATCTCCGAGCTTAACCACAACTCTTAACTGGGCAAGCGCAGTCAAGCACGGTTCAGAAGCCAATAAAGCAATTATCACAGCAGTCAATGAAAATGCCAAAATTGTAGAAATGAAATCAAAAAGAGCTATAATTGCCGGTCTTCCAAAATCCTCTGACAATAATCAGAGGCTACTTTCAGTTCAAAGCATGCTCCAAAAACTTAACTATAATGTTGCTTTTAAAGTTGTTGGGCATTTCACAAAAAAGATTAACAATACCACCAGTTTAACTACTATAGCAGCTGAACCAAATGAATTGATCATCGTTGAGTTTGACTCGAAAGAGCACCGCAATGATCTCTTATCTAATGCAAAGCAACTTGCCTCAATAGACGAATTAAAATCTGTCTACATTCGCCCAGACCGTACACCTCTCGAACAAGAAACATTCAACAACTTAAACAAAAAGCGTGCTACCGAGAATGCAGAATTATTGGCAAAAGATTTACTTGACAAACCCTTTCGATTTGTCATCCGCAGCGAAAAAATCAAATGCATTGACACATCCAAAACAGTCAACATCAATGGAAGAGAGAGGAACCCATTTCTCAAATGGAAATCAGCTGCTGAAGCCATTAAGTCGCTCTCAACATCTCACTAATTCATTCCTTAACAAGGCCAGCTCTTCCATTAAATTATCTCATCTTTCGTGCTTCTACACCAATGCAACCTCCCTCAATCCCATAAAACTCATCGAACTGTCCTTACTTGCAGAAAACAACTCTTTTGACATTATTTTTATCACCGAGACATGGTTCAATGACCAATCAACTCCCTCTCTTCCGAACTACAACCTCTATCGTTCAGACCGTTGCAACCAAATCGGAGGAGGTGTAGCTATATACACAAACAATAAAATCATCTCAAACCAAATAGAGGAATCCCTACTACACAAAGATTTTATTCGTTACTATTCAGAACAATTATGGGTCGAACTAAAGCTTCTGAATGAAACTCTACTCCTAGGCTGCATTTATAGACCTCCATCCTCAGGCATCGAAGCCTTCTCAGAGATTTCAAGTGCTATTTTCCATGCCAAAACTTTAGTATCAACCAAAAAATACAATGGTATCATCATTGCCGGTGATTTCAATTTCCCAGAGATTACTTGGACTTCCAATTCAGTCTTTTCCTCTAGTAAAATTGGTCTCAGTTCTTCATTTGTCTCTCTCTTTCAAGATTGTCATCTTCATCAAATCGTCACTGCCCCTACTTTCAAACCTGCTAATCGCCCTATGACAAATACTCTTGATCTAATAATATGTGACTCTCCTGATCGTGCTAGTGTAATTAACATTGGTCCTCCACTCAGTTTGTCTGATCAATATCATTGTTCTATCACCTGGCATTACAAACTGGCTTCCAGCGTAAAATTATCACATTTCAACAGCTCTAAATTTATATACAAGCTTGGTAACTACGAAAAAATCAACGAAGAATTCAATAAGATTGACTGGTCATCTATTTTTAAAAACTTAAACGTAGAACAATGTTACCAACTTTGGCTCAACAAATACAATGAATGTTGTCATCAATTCATCCCTCGTATGCCGAACAAACCATCCCCCAAAAAACAACCATGGATAACAAAAGAACTATTATCTCTTATTCGACTTAAAAAATCGCTCTGGGCTCGTAACGTCAGTTCAAAATGGAAAATCACATCCCTGGTTGGGGAATATAGAGAAACTAGAAAGCTCGTTAAAAAATTAAGTCGTTCTTCTCTGAAATCCTTCGAAATTGCCCTTGCCAATGATAAGCGTAACCCTAAAAGACTGTTTTCATACATAAATAGTAAACGCTCTGTAATAAATCAGATCTCATCTATGCGAATCACCAGTTCCAGTGAGATCATTAGCTCTGACAAAATTACAATAGCCAATTCACTTAACAATCAATTTCAATCAGTTTTTAGCAAAGAGCCATCCAATGATATTTTTCCCCGTTTTGATCGTAGAACTAACACAATCCTCAATAACATATCTTTCGATACTCTGGCCATTCTTATGGAACTCTCAGCACTAGATATATCTAAATCACTTGGTGTAGACAATGTCAGTCCTCACGTTTTACGCTTTTGTTCTACCTCAATGTCTTCTCCACTTTCTCTCATCTTCCAAAAGTCATTTGACAATGGTGAAATTCCAAGCTCATGGTCCAAAGCAAATGTAACACCTTTATTTAAGAAGGGCTCTAGAATTGACCCATCAAACTACAGACCAATATCCCTCACCTCAATTCCATGTAAAATAATGGAGAAACTAGTTAAGAAGGCAATTATGCAGCACCTAATATCAAACAATCTTTTATCAAATAGTCAACATGGATTTTTAGAAAAAAAAGCATGCGTTACAAATCTCCTTGAAACAATGGACTTCTTGACTGGAAATATAGCCAGAAAACTACCAGTTGATGTCATATTTCTGGATTTTGCTAAAGCTTTTGACAAAGTCCCACATCAACGAATGCTTCACAAATTAAAAATGTACGGAATCGACGGCAATCTTCTCAATTGGATAAAAGCTTTCCTACTCAACAGGTCTCAAAGAGTCATCCTTGGTGACACTCAATCGAATTGGTTACCTGTGACAAGTGGAGTTCCGCAAGGGTCAGTCTTGGGTCCAATTTTATTTGTCATTTTCATCAATGATCTGCCGGATGTAATAAGCAAAGAAAACAGTTGTAAGATCTATGCTGATGACACTAAAATCCTAAGCATTGTCAACTCACTTGCTGCTCAACTTCAACTCCAATCAGATATTGACCAAATTGTTCATTGGACTAAATCTTGGCTCATGGAGTTAAACGCAAAGAAATGCAAGGTCATGCACTTTGGTCAAAAAAAATTAACTCTTTTCAAGTACTCCATGGAGGAATTAGGCCCTTGTTCAATTACGACTCGAACTACATTGGAAGCAACCACTTCTGAGCGTGACTTGGGAGTTCAAATTACCAATGATCTTAAAGTAGAAACCCAATCCATAATTGCCTCATGTAAAGCAAATCAAATGCTAGGCATCCTAAAACACACTTTCCAATCTCGTGATGCTTTTTTATGGAAACAACTCTATTGCACCTACATTCGTCCTTTACTTGAGTTTGCGATTCCGGCTTGGAACCCTCATTTGATGAAAGATGAACAAACTATAGAATTAATACAGCGCAGAACCACAAAAATACCAGACAAACTGAAAAAGCTAGACTACAAGTCCAGATGTTTACAACTTGGCCTATCTTCTCTCGTTGAGCGTCGTAAAAGAGGTGACCTCATCCAAAAATATAAAATTATTAATAACATCGACACAGTCAACTGGCACTTTCCCCTCATCACAATTCCACCAAGAGCAAATCACAGAGAAAGACTTCACCGTGAGAAGTACAACAACAATTTAGCTCGTTTCCACTTTTTTAACAATCGCATTGCCAAGGCATGGAACATGCTACCAGATAAAGTAATCAATTCTCCAACTGTCTACAGTTTTAAAGCGAACCTCGATAAGTTCTAATGTTACTACAGCTCGCAGCTTTCCTTTATGAGAGTTGCAATATGAGCTTCACAAAAACTAACTATAATCTGACAATCTATTATTTATATTTTGTCAATTATTTTTACTTTTGTTGTAACAAATATATACTACTACTACTACTACTACTATACATATTAATATGTATCGTGTTAGTAAGCTGTTTCTATTTTATTTAATTATTTATTGTTTTTAGAAGACTAACTCAGAACACTAACACATAAAATGTTTATTCAAGTATCAGTTAGATTATTGAATTACGTAAATAAAATTTTTAATATAATTATAAAAGTATTAGTATCAAACTTTTATATTTAAAAGATTGAAAAGGAATACTTAATTTGCTTTATCCTATAAACTGACTAGCTGAAAAAGACATGCAAATGGGTAAAATTAGGAGCATCCAAAAGTTCAAACCACATTCATACATCCAAATTAGATGCATGCATCTAATATATTTGAACAGAGATAACCTAAACTTGAAAAAAAAAATTTGGTGACCATTTAATCGCGGCGCTACTACATTTTCTCCCCCCTTCCCCGTTTCCTAATTTTACAATTGATAATAAGAGAATTTTTAGCTGATTATTACAATAAAGAGACTAGTAATAAGTTTTAGGTCTCAAAATTAATGTAAAGTACTCTAATCTGAAGTTGAAAGTACAAAAGTGTTCAACAAATTGTTACTATTTGCCATCATGGTTTATTTTTGTTTAAAAGTTTTCTTTTAGTAAGTAATAACAATCTATGTTTTTATATGATTCTTAATCAGCATAAAGTTCTCCTTCATTATCAATCATAAAAATTTAGGAGGGAATAATTAAGCAGAAGTAATCGTTCTAAAGGATAAAAAAGTTATCAAATCAACTGCAAAGATATTTTTTATTTAAAGCAGTTCAACATTTTAAAACTTACTAGCAAAGTCGGTTCCTCGGATGAAAAAGGATGGAGTCTAGAAAAAAGTCAGAGTTCAAAAAGTTGACTTTATACAGGTCCTACAACGTTGTAGATTTTTTCGAAGAATATATAGACGCAATTGTTAACATCTAAATAAAACCAATGAGCAGCTGTTTAGGGTTAGGGTTAGGATTAGGGTTAGAGTCATTTTAAGACTTCTGCTATGTACTTTTATTATTACAGCAATATTCAGCATTTGGTTTCCATCAACATTTTTTTTTTAACTTCAATAAGGCGCTGTAAATCTATTTGATAGGACTTTTTCTTATTTTTTTTTTTTTTTAATATTCAAAGAAAAGACAGACTCGCCAGAAAAGAATGCACAGAAAAAACTCTCGATAAGAGCACGAAAATGAAGCACACAAATAACTTCCAAAAAGAAAACGAAATTTTCTCAAAATATTACAATTATTAGATGTCTGGCTTGCTTTTGAATGGAGCAAGTTCTCTGAGCGCTGTTTTCTGTTGTAAGATCGAAGAGAAATTGTATTGATGTTATGCAAGACCAAATTTAACCAAGATTTTATCGATTATTCATTCAGTTTGCTTGTAATTCACGACAGAGTTGTTTACTTGAAAAATTGTTAATATAACAGTGTATGGCAAAAAAAAAAAAAATACTAAAGGGCTTCACGATATTCTACCGAATGAATAAATGGTAAGAAAATAATATAATGACACTTAAACATTTGTGGCTAAATATACCTAATGAAAACTTTAATGGAGTCCAGATCACCAATAAAATTGCTTCAAGGATTTTAATTAAGTACATTTAAAAAAAAAACATCAAAAAGTCCCGTAGATATATAGTTTTATTCAGTTCTCGATCCAGCTATCACCATTGAACATGGAAAATGATGTAATGATCTTTTGCTAAGCAAAAATATTCACAAAGAAATGGACTAAATGAGATCAGTAGTCTTGAAAGAATCCTAACTCAAGAAGACTCAGACAAAATCACATTTAAGTATTTACTTATATATATCATAATAACTTAACCATACAAAGTTATAGTCTGAGAAATGTATGCTGATAACCAAGTTGTATTATGTCATTAAGTTTAGTGCTTCCTTCTGTAATGCTAGTTAAATATAAAAGCCAGAGAGTATTAACTGACGCTTGATAATAATGACAAATTGTAATGACGTAAGTTCTAATCTACTCGTGAGTAGAGTGATTCCAAACTTTGTTTAATGTTTGTTTTAACAAAAAACCAATCTTTTGCATAACTGTATGACCTGTAAAAGTTGTAATTGGAACAAACTTGTGCATTTAAACAACGGTTTTAAATACGGTTGTGCAAAAAATACTTATGTTTAAGACTAATTTATCATAAGAAAATTAAAAACTTACATGTCTTAAATAAAAGTTTCGCTTATCACCATTTTCTCAAAAAAATAAAAAATTTTAGACAATAGAGTCAAAAAGTTATAGCTTGAGCAAAATATAAAATTAATTGATGCTGTGACGTCACTTATGTCCAAACGAAAAAATACAGCAAAGCACTAAATGGCGTTCTCAATAACTCAAATGCAAAACGTTATTGCAAAAGCAGTTCAAATAAAATGGAATTATAAAGATGGTAACTCACTTCGAAAAAGACATGAGTAAATACTTATTATATTTTTCTCCAAAAATTGTAGTATCACTAAGTTCATTTAAAAGCAGATGATAAATTATCATCTAGAAAATGATTAAAAATGTTGTTCTCACATCCCACAAGGAGGTTTATTTTTTGACCTTGTTTGTGTCAATCTAATGCTCAGTATTCATTTTAGAGATTCATATAGAGAGATGAGCTATCATTCTAAGCGGAGACTGCTTTATCATTTATTTGAAAAGAGCTCAAAGGAAAAGTTAATCTCTTCAAAACTTTTTTAACAAACTAAAAGTTATTTTTATTGTTATGGAAATGGAAAGCATTAGTTCATCAAATATTTGTCTCAAGACACTAGGTATGATATCATCGGTTTGGAGTTAAAAATCATGGAGTACAATTTTAATAAAATTTGAGCTAAAAGTGATTATTTTTTGAAGATTGATGATATATAAAAACTCGTGCTTATAATAGTGTTTAAACAAAAAATAAAATATTTTGGATTCTTTTTTTTCAGATTTACTGACATAAAGAACCTTGTTTTCTCCAAAATTTCACCAACATCAAAAAAAAATTTAAAATAAAGAATTTTTTCATAACTGTGGCCATTGACATCGAGAACATAAATTTTTTATATTTTTATTTTAATTTTGATTTAGTAACAGTGTCTTTTTAACGTTATTTAAAAAATTTTCAAAGTATATATAAGAAAGTATCCGCTCCGATTAAAAATAATCAACTCAAAGAAAACTTTTGAAAAATTTTTTCTTTCTATAATCTCTCAATAACTCATTTCATAAATATTTATTGTATTATTTCTATATTTTGCATACTTAATTTTACACATTCAATTTTTGTATTTCAACTAAAAATACATATTTTCGTATTTCAACTTTTTAAACTTTTCGATATTTTGAAATCCGTGGTTCGAACTTCAAGAAGTTGTGATAATCCACATCCATTTCTAATTCGAGCCACGAAGCCATTTACAAATGTCGATAAAGTCCGTGTCGTCATTGCGATAAAGACGTAATTGTTCAGCAAGTCAAATTATAGAGAAGACAAAACCTTCGAATTTGTTCTTTAATACGATGATGAGCAATTAATTTATCCAACTTGAATCCTGCGTCCAAAAATTTCTTCGTGAAAAATCTCTCATGAGAAACATTATGAGAATAAAGATAATTTAAAAAAATAGTTATGAAAATATGATAAAAATATTTTTTTTTTGAAAAATATATCCTGCTAATATATCAAAAACTATATTAGTTAGAACAGTATTAAATAAAAAAAAGTAAACGAAGTCATACTAAAGACATCTATGGCATTAAAAATTTATGTTTTGTATTTTGATGCAGTTTAATGCCTGTGTTTTCAATTCTTTGACGCACTATTCCTTCCAATCAGAGTATAAGTTTATGAGTTCAAAATTAAAACCTTAAGTTTTAATGCCAAAATGCTGGGAGATAAGTCTTTATATTTAAGTTTATTAGACCTTTTCCAAAGTTATGCTGTTTTTGGTGAAACCTTAGCTTTCAGTCAGAAGATTGAGAATAAACAGGAATATTTATTTCCCCAACTCTTTTAGATTCTTTGTGTTTCAAAATTCTACTACATTTTGAAAGTCGTTCCTTCAATTAGTTCCCAAGAACCATTAAATAATCTGTAACTTTCAATCAGTTTCAAACAACAGCTTCAACACTTAAGAATTTAGTAAATTTTTGAGCTAGCATCTTGAAAGACAAATTTAGAAAATCTTGATTTCACTTTACTTTTAAATGCAAATACAAACAACTTTTTTTTAAATGATCAATGAAAAATGTTGAAGATTAAAAAAATATTTTCAAGTTCTTAGATGAATCTTTCATTTTTTAATTTTAACATTTTCTTTATAACATAACATAGCATATATGTTTTTTACAAAACATAGAATCAAAACAAAAAAATCTCAAATTTTTGTACTACAATGTTTAATGCAAATAACTTTCACCAAAAATGAAAATTTTGAAACACAAAGAAAGGCATTTAAATATTCAAACTATTCTAAAATATTAAACAATAAAAAAAGTTTCAAAATATAATACAATTTTAAAAAAAATAAATCTTTATAAAAGCACTTACATCTGTACTAACAATCTTGCTAAAAAGACCATATCTTAAAGAGATCTAACTTGCAAGATATAACCTGATAAAAAGAGTTAATTCAAAACATTCCAAAGTCCTAAAATCAGAAAAGTCATTGATTTTTATTTTGATTTAGGTAAATGGCCATTCTTTACTACTGCAAAAACAGTTTTATGACAATACTTTAGACTCAAAATAATAAATAGTTACATAAAATTTTTACATTATACCAGTTTTAATAAAATTCCCAAAAGTAAACAAGCCTGAGGGTAAAAAGGATTTAATGTTTATTTAATTTCTTCAATTTTGAAATTCTATGACTATTTATTTAGTTAATCTATTTAATAAGTAAGCTATTATTAGAAATATGATGCAAATTTAGCAGTAAACTTATGAAAATTAGGGACTGCAATCCCGGAAATTAGGGTTAGGGTTAGGGTTAGGATTAGGGTTAGGGTTAGGGTTAGGGTTAGGGTTAGGGTTAGGGTTAGGGTTAGGGTTAGGGTTAGGGTTAGGGCTATAGTTGCGGAAAAAAAACTGGTTTCGGGGGTACCAAGACTGGTATCTGGGGTACGGGGTGATTCGAGACTGGTATCGGGGGTGACAACACTGGTTTCGAGGGTGCGTTTTGTTAAAACTGGTATCCAGGGTGACAATTTTGTAACCCTATGAACCAGTTTTGTCACCCTGTGATTTTATATGGTAATTTTATGTTATATGAAGCAATTTTCGGTTTTTGTTTGTTTTTAATGGGTTAAGGTGCTATATTTGTGTCAATTTTGGTTTTATTGGTTCCATATCATGTTTTTATATAGTTTTTTGTATAATTATTCGGTTTTTAGTTGTTTTTTATAAGTTATACTTAGGTTTTTATGATTAAATAAGTTTATAATATGAACTTTTTATGTTTTTAGAGTAGTTATTTGGTTTTTAATTGTCTTTTAATAAATTATTCCTAGTGGTTTAAGGTTATAAATTTTTCTCTTTCTCAATTTTTGTATTTTTGGTATTACTATTCAATTTTATTTTGTTTTTTATTGATTAATTTTAGTGGTTTATGGTTATATATGTTATTATTCCGCATTTTTTGTATTTTTGGTATAATAAAACGGTTTTTTATGGTTTGTTGATTGATTATAGTTAGCTGTTAATAGTTATAATTGTTATTATTCTGCACTTTTTGTGTTTTTGGCTTAGAAATTCAGTCTTTACTGTAATGGTGATTGGTTATAATAAGTGGATAATTGTTAATATTACTAATACTTCGCTGATTTAGTAATTCTGGTGGAGTATTTCTGTTTTTAAGGATTTGATGATTGACTATAACTAAGGTTTAATATTTAAAATTGCTATTATTTTGCTCCTCTTGTGTTTTTGGTTTAGTAATTTGGTTTTAAAATGATTGGTGTAAACTCGGTTTTTTGACAGGATTTTTTTGAGTTGTTTATCTTTATTCTATTTTACAAATGAACTTGATTTGTAAATCATGTTTTTTAATATCAACAATTATTTGTTTAACATGCTTCTTGAATATAATATAATAATAAAAAGTCTATATGAAAAACTGTTTAGATCTAAACAAGGACTTTTTATTTCATAAAACAAGATTCTTTACAATGTTTGTTACTTACAAGATAATATAAATGCTTCACGAAGACTGAGAAATTTTTCTTGGAATTGATGGTCAGTTTCTTTTTTATACTTTAACTGCATTTTTTGTTTTAATATTGTTCTGTGTTCTGTCCATGAAATTATACTAAACAGTTTTCGAATATAACTGTAATAAAGGTGAAGGTTTTTTAACCATTCTTTTCCTTTTATTTTGACAGAGTCAATAGCTTCACTTGCAATGAAGGAATTGGCAAGATAGACAGAGCAAGGAAAAATTCCAAAGCGCGACAGAAACTAGTCTATTGGTTGCTGTTTGTCGAAATCTGAAATAAACATTTATTTTGACGAAGATTTACAGTTCATGCTTCGAGCTGTTATGCAAATTAGCGATAGTAAGTACTCCTTGAGCTCCGTTTTCGTACAAGACCGTTTCAAAATCTTCAGTGCTCTTTCTGTTTTATATAAATTTTTAAGGTAAGTAGTTTACTATTTATTTCACTTTGATAATTTTGCAGTTAAATGAATAAAATTTGTGTAAAAAGATAGAAGGCGAATTTGGTCAAGATTTTTTGCTGTATGAAGTTATATACTTTCCTTGACTTTGTTCTCTAGGATTGATTTGCTGGTAGTGTTTCGAAGCTCTTTTCTAAAACTTATGTACTTATTACAAAAGAATACTTAGAGCAAGGATATTAAATAAACATAAGAATTCTTTTATATTTGAGCCCAAGAAATATACCTAAACTTTATTGATACAATTGTAGAAGTATCTTTAACATAAGTTTCTAAAGTGTACCTTATGTTTCAGAAGTGTTTGCTGAAGGTGATTTTGTAGCATTCAAAGCAACAACTCTCAAACCCCAAAGCTACAACTCAAAACCCCGACTCTTACTTCTATAAGTTGCATATATACTTTATTTTTATATGCATTTTTAAACTAAAAATCCAAAGAGTTATCTTCCGTGAACACACTTTTTGCAACTTCTGCAAAGCTGAAATGAGTTTCCAACAACAATTCATATGCGAAGATTGCAGCAATATTCTCTGGATATGTTTTTAATTAAGCTATTAAAATCTGTGAAGTTTATAAACCAAGCATCTTTAATAACTCTATTGCTCTAACTTTGTATGTGGTGTAAGTCTCGTTTGTAAATATTGCGACAAAGAAGAAACAACAACAACAACAACAAAAAAACAATCAAATGTTAACATTAGACAAATGGTTTTTGAAATTCTTCATGAAAATTATCTTCAAACTTTAACAAAACAAAGCCTATTCTCTAAATGAAGAGTAGTTGTTGATTTTATAATGCTTTTGAAAAACTAATATTGGATGTTAAGCCGATTAATATGCAATATCTTTTGGTTATAAAGAACATTATTAGGTACTCTCAATCAAAATCAGATTCAAAACTTCAAGACAAAAGTAATTTTTTTACGACGCTAGATTAAAGAAATTAGAAAGACAGCTGCTTTGATAAAACTCGCGACAAAGCCAAAGCTTTTCGTAATAAAAGTGTTAAAACATGCGTAATCACATTCTTTTTGGTATTTTTTTACTATGTTTTTTATGAATTAACGAGTGTCTTGCCATTCCATTTTACTAAACAGAGAAAGCGACGTTTTTTCTCACTCAAGGTAAACATGCTCTCATTCAACCTTGGCTTTTTCCCCAGAAATGACTACTCTGTGGCCGTTCAATGCCACACCGAACAACATGAAGCGAGAACACTTAGACGCTCTTGACGAATACCAATCTTTGCTTGAGCTTACTTCAAATTCTGGGAAAAAAAGGTGTAAAAAAGTTTTAAAGATCGGCTGTTTATTTAAACAAGACTTTTCAAGGTTTAAGAAATTGTTTGATTATACCTCTTAAAATATCGTCACTCCTTAGATGATCTTCTTTACTCCTTTCATTTACAAGCCCGTCAAACGTTGGTTGTTCTACTCCTGCAAAAGAAGAAACTGGAGTAAGCTTTTAATAGGTTTTGTTTAACTAACGCAGGACTGGTTGATTTTTACAAACCCACCTTTTAAGACTAAATGTTCATGCGGCATCTCTGCAGGTGCCACTGATGTACTACACTCACTTTCAAAAACTGCTTTTTAACAAAAGATCTCTTTCCCCTAAACACTAACAATGTGGCTGGCTTTGATAATATATCGCTTCTTCTTTATTATACTCCCTCCGAAACTCCACCCTTATCTTTTTTGAGTTTTCCTCTAACAATTGCTTCACTTCTTTACAGGATGGTTTACAAGTGACACGGAGAACTGAGAACTGTTTTCCGACCGGCAATCTATAGGAAATTACCTGACAGTTTTCAAAATGCGCGATCAAAAATTTTTGCATTATAGTGTTCCTGTAATTCATAAAATGCTAACTGAGAAATTTTACAGATAGAGTATTGATTGCATGCAAAAAAAAAATGTTACTAATTAGTGAATAAGTTTCAAAGAGCTCGCTCTGGCAAACTCTTCCAGTTTTTCATCACCACTTACACACACCTCTGACGCCACCAACATTCCTCTGCGTTTCGGACACACTCTAGCTCTACTCATTGAACTCTTACAAATCTCGAACATTTTAGATTTTTTAAAAGAGTTTGTCCTTTCTTTAAAAACTGTAGTCTAGGAAATGAGAAACATTTTAATAGTCTTAAAAAAGTTGTTGGAAAACTTTTCTTTGTTTTCCCTTGATTTAACTAACACAGGAAGATAGTTTTTAATGAAGATCTCGATTTCGCTCTTCAAAAGCTGGTCGACAACAATTATTTTGACCCAGTAAAGCATCGATGTTTTGTAGTTCGTTTAAAGAATACAAAAAGCACCTGTATAGTTTTAATCTTGGCCTGACTACTTGAATTCACCGATAGTAATGCTTATTGAGCTTGAGGTTTTAGTGGCATTCATTAAGATAAGATAAGCTATGGATTAACCATAACAGATAAATTATCGATAGATTCAAAGCAAATCATAAAAAATGGAATTTGGGACCAACAGACGTCGGTCATATGTTTCACTTTTACGCTCATTTCGTCAACTTTAGAGAGCCCTTAAAGCTCTAAAAATGGGCTCTGCATCATCACTGTAAAAGTAATAGTAGTACGTATCAATGGCGAGTATAAAACGTTGAAATGGAAAATTCAGTCAAATTCAATGCGGAGATATTTACAGTCAAAACAGGTCACACGCAACGCTTCGAACAATCACGCTTTTCAAAACGGTATCTGGGGTGATTCAAAAAGGATTAGTGTAATTACTTGAAAACGGTAGCTCTATTTGGAAAGCGAATTTCGTAGATACAAACACAAACACATTCTACACTTGCGCAGAGCTGTTCCGTTTGCAAATATGCTAACAATGAGAAACCAAAAAAAATTAAAAAATCCCAATCACCCCAGATACCATTTTAGCAGTTTTACACAAAACTACCTTTTCTACCTAAAATGCAATCATAGCAAGATGACAACCACGTCCAGCAAGTGATAAAAACAACAAACGCACAGCTCCCATCAGTTAAGCACACCCAAAACTGCGAAATAAAACACTAACCCTGCTGAAAACTTCCAACGTCATTATAGGACAGAAAAACACTTTAATCAAGGTTTTAACAACTAAACTCGCAAGTTTAAACAAAAATGAACAAACGGACACAAGATTTTTCAAAAATTCCATTCCGATAAAAAAATAATTGACTTTTAGTCCAAAACCACTCAAGTCACCCCAGGTACAAGGCAGAGGGGGGAATTTCGATCGACGATTCCGGCTGAACAAACGCAAAAAGAAGGCAACCAAAGATGGTTTAGAGAAATTCATTCAAACGGGCAGAATAGGAAACGAACATCTCCGAAAACTAACAATTCAAACTGCCGCAAATAATTTTTGAAAATCGTCCCCCCGATACCAGATTGCCCCAAAAAGGATTAGGGTCACTGTGCAAGATTTTGACCTGCATTGACATCCATTCCCCAATATGTTTATCAGTACAAATATATCTTTAAAACAAAAAAAAAATGAACTGAAAAGGACTTATAGTTCCCGAGATACAAATACTGCATATTGATCAGAAATCACACTTTTAAACGACTATGAACGTTCACATATGTACAGTAGTACTAACTTGGATTCTTTGAAAGTCAAAAGATAGTCCTAATCCTAACAGGATCTTGGCGAATTTTGATGGTTTAGGGGAATGTTAGACCGAAAAACAACAGCAACGGAGAAAAAACGCGAAAGAAAAAGGAGAAAAGGAAATATTGACCTTAGCCCTAACGTACCCTAGATGCCAGTGCCCCTTTTTTCAAACCTAAAAATAAGGACATTAAAGGCAAAATTGACAAATATAAATTGTAGGATTAGTGGTTTCATGACATGTATCACCATACCAACTGGTCAGAAACACATAACTAACCTTATTAGACCATCAACCAATTGTCACCCTGATCGTCACCCCCGATACATAGGC
>QPEY01000212.1:234479-247277 GCA_014706445.1 Hydra viridissima | reverse complement strand
TTAACGAATCACGATGCTAAAGAAATCTTTTTGTTGCAAGATGGTGATGTTTGAGTTTCATAATAAAAGCAGCTGAATAAAGTATTTGCGGATTAAAACCTCTGTTTTGCTACAGATAAAATTCTCAATGCAGATTCACCGAGTGTTCTGTTTTGGGGCTCCTAGCCCTAATCTAAAATATTTATATATGTACATTAATAGTACATATTAGTTCCTGTTGATTCTTCACAAAATGTTTCATTTTTGGTAGGCAGCAAAATAAGTTTTTCAGTTGTGAAGAACAGTTATATACTAAGTAAGGATCATCATTTTTCGGAAGGCAACGTAATTTTTTTTAAGGACCTCAGTTGTTTCTGTTAGTAAAGAGTCACCTAACTACTTTCGACTTGTTGATTTTGCAACAAAAAACAATAACATAAGTTGCAAGAAAAATTCCTATCCGTTGTGTTTCCATCTGCCATCGGTACAAATAAAATCATGTCAGTCTGAAAATCATGGCTTTTTTAACTTGGGTAGTAATATAGTTGCCCATATTAATTGCTCCTACTTCTGATAGTACTATTAATGAGATGTGTGTTAATCTCGTAACCAGTGTCGCCACTTAAAATACCCCTAATACACTTGACACCCCTAATACAGTTTGTTACTTAAAATCAGTCAATTTGTACAGATTCATACCAGTCTGCTTTCAATAATTAGTAGTTATCAAGCTTTTCATTTGAAACTTGCAAATAGACATCTAAATGACGGATGAGTTTGAGTTTGGAATTTTCAGAAAGATATCAAAATGACGTGAGAGATTTTCTAGAAAAATTAATCTTACCATATACGAAAATAATTATCGTACCATATAAGAACATAATTATCTTCCAGAGCGTTTTTAGATTTGCTTACACAAGGGTTTTGTAATAAACAGAAATTTGTTTCCATAGAAGATTTAAGAGGTGCTCATATGAGATGAGCTAGCTTGAACGAGTAAGCTCGGTTAGTTGAAGTGATTTTTATTTACTTGGAGTTATCCGTCCATTAGGTTGAAAAATTGTCAACACCGCATGATAAACTGGAAAAACATAATTTTAAAAATGACGAATTTGCCTCATTTCGGCTTACTCGTTACTCTATTTTTGTCCTGAAAAGTTTTTGCTATTGATTAGTTGTACCAAGGTTTCAAAGTGGTGTTGTCAAATTTAAACACGAAAGACATGCAGTCATCTTAATGCTCTGACCAACTCTATTGCCAAACTTGAATCTGTTGGAGTTTAGTTAGGCTTGGCAAAGAATTAATCTCTTTTTAACTTCAAAACATAACCTCAAGTAACAATTGAAAGTTATTTGGAAAATCGAAAATTTTTTTACCCAAATTTGTAACAATCTGTTAAAATCAATGCAAAAGAGCTTGTTGAGGTTGGGCCAAGATTAAGAATTAATTGTATTTAAGTAGTATTATTTACTTATATTACATTTATCATACACATATATTGTAAAGTTATCTATATATGTAAAATATATGTATGTCCTTACGGACATATCAACCGTCATTTTTTCATGTTTTAAGAAAAAGTAAAAATTGGAATAACAAAGACATTGACTTTACTACTACATTGACAACAATAACTTCTGTTATAATAAAAAAAAAAAAAAAAGGTACTGATTTCTGATTGGTTCATTATTTGGGCGATTTTGCTATAATATAAAAGAGTGTATCACTACATTTCAACCACTAATTTAAAACACCCAAAGAATGACTCATGAAGATTGTGATATGGCTCTGACGATATATATAAATTAAGACAATAAAAAAAAAAAAATTGTATAACAGTAATGTCGCGGGAGCAACAGCGCGATCATTATTTTCAATCAGTGTAATCATTTTTATTGTTTATTAATCTATATTAATCTATAGTAATCCTTGTAACAATATCAGGTTCTACAAGCTGGTTATAAAAACTGGTAAAAAGGAATAAATAAACCTCATAATACTAAATACCTTATTAAATTCTAAGTATTCTTTCGCTGTAAAACATAGGCCTCTTGAAAATAGCATCTAACTTTTAACATATACGGTCGGGTAATAAAATCTACGTTCGTGTAATAAAATATACGGTCGTGTAATAAAATAGGCCATGATTGGTACATAACAATTTAAAGTTTGATTAATTAATTCAGAAAGGGATCAATTTTTCAAATTAGGTTACGCTCATTTTTTTAAAAATATATTATATATACTAATAAAAATCTGTAACATGATTGATATATTTATCTCTTTGTATAATATAAATAAATATACATAAATTTAGATATTGTACTTGTTTTGAAGAGAATTAACTTTGTCACAAGAAATTGGTAATTATTAATTAATTCATGTTTTTACTGCATGTTCTTATGTCTTAAAAGCACAAGATTTTACAGATTACAAGTTATTACCAGGTGTCAGTACCGCGACTTTAGGAGAAAAAAAATTGTGCGAAGGTGGCCGTTGCACAACAGCGTAACTAATTATAATTAGCCTTTTTAAACTTTTTAAAATAATCTATATTAACCATTATCACAATACCATGTTATAAAAACATAAAGAGACAAATGGTTTTTAATCAACTTCTTAAAGTATGTGATTTGTTCTAAATAACCATCTTTCCGAACTAGATAAAAATCACTTTAATAAATTTTTCTTAATGTTCAAATGCGATTCGAGATTTGGTTCAATTTTCGAACCGATGTACGTTTTGATTTAAAATAGATTTTTGTTGCCGAATAAAAATTTGTAAAAAATTATTTCTTATAAATTATCAATGGGTACATTGAATCAGTGATTACTAATAATATCGACCGGTTTTTTTACTGTCAATGTCATCATTTAATGTATAAACTTAAAAAATTTGAACTTTGATGTGTGAAATTAAAACTTGATGTGTAAAATTAACCCTTTCATGCGCTGGGTTGTTGTATAACAACAAATTAAACTGAGCTTCCCCAATGCAAATAGTGCATCCTAACCGATTGAAAACAATATTATTTTATAAAGGAAAGTTGAAAAAGGCTGTAGAAAAAGTCTACTTTACTATTTCAGAGTTCCACTGACATTTTGTAGGTGATTTTTTATGGATGAAGTCGGTACTCGGAGTAGACAACGAATACTACTAATTTAAAGGATTTATAGTTCTGACCTTGTCAGGAAAAAAATATTTAATATTAGTTTACCATAGTACTGTTCTTACTACTCATTTATATTTTTGTTTATTTTTACCTTTTTGATCTAATAAACAAAATTAATTTGTTGGTGTGGAACAACACTGTGCTTCAACGGTGTAAAATCCCGTCCATTATTATTATTGCTTTATGCGATAAGATTTTTTAATTAAAATATTTTTGTTATCATTTAATTGTTAAAATAAGTTTAAAGATTAAAATATTGTTATTATTATTATCATTTACAATGTCATTATTCTTATTTTTATTTTTTAGTTAATATAATATTACTGTGAATGTGATTATATATGTTACTTATGGTTATATTGAGTACAATGCTATATTATTTACTGGGTGTGCTTAGTACATGTTTATATACACACATAAATATATATTATACATGTGTGTGTGTGTAAGTGTGTATAATTTGATGCAACTTATTTATTTTCAGAACTTAAAGTAAAATAAATAATGGCACTTTTAAAAAATTTTTATTCTTCTGAACACACACAAAAAGTTATAACAAAGTTAGTTTCTGAAGAAGCTTTTGTCATAGATTTTGACGATAGTGATGTTAATAGCGATGATAATAATTAGTGATCTCGAGAATACAAATATAGAAAAGGATTTGTGCATCTACAGTGATTTTACTTGCTCAGAATCAGAGTTTAGTGTGGATGAAAGTTCTGAAGATGAAAGTATCAATAATAAAATGACTTCAGCAAGTAAATTTCTTAATCATGTACATTACACAAACTAAGTCGTTGTTGGCAGTGTGGAAATGGTTTTACTGTTATTTAATGTATAAAATGGTAGATAAGCCTGTGACTTTTAAAATAAAGAAATTTTTTTAATGAGTTTCATGGAGTCAACCAATAATTTTTAATGTTTTAACCCACTATCAGTTATTTTTTGTTGCTTGTCAGCATCCCTCTTTGACTGTTGTTAACATCCCTCTTTGACTGTTTTGTTACTTTAATTTTATTACTGTTTTAGCAAATGTAGTGTAGAATCAAGATTGCTAAAACTTAAAATTGTTTGTTTATTAAAAATACCCATTGGCGGGCAGTGTTGTTCTATAAAAACAAATTCAAATGACATCTTCACATAATTTTTTCCTAATTTTTTTTTTTAAATGTCATATTGGCATAAATGAGGTTCAAAAAAACAAAGTTTGGATTTTTTTTAGTTATGGGAAAATAATTGGAGCATGAAAGGGTTAAAACTAAATTTAAGAATCTCCAATTTTTAGAGAACAGTGAATCTGTGCCTCACAATAAGAACAGTGAGACAGTGCCTCACAACGACAAAATAATTTAAAGAGTACTGCATTTAAAATTTCTAATTTAGAATTTCTTACATCATGTTATAAAGTTCTTCAGTTTTTTTTCAAGTTCACGACATTTGAGTTTTGATTTCTAACGATTAAAAGAGATTTTTTTTTTTATCTTCAAACATGTCTGTTTTACTTTTCCTTTTTCAAAAAATATTTCAAGCAAACCTACTGGAAAAGTTCATTAAATGATAAAAAATTAAAAATTAATGAACATTTTTATTGGTTAAAAGTGCGTTCGTTAAGTGTAATAAAACGAAACACGATACACACACACACACACACACACACACACACACACACACACACACACACACACACACACACACACACACACACACACATATATATATATATAAATTGTGTTTGAGCAAATTGCTTTAGTCGGCACCTGAGAATATATTCCATTACTTTGTTCCTAGCCTTTCCTAGGGTGCATTTAAAACACTTTATGCCACGAGGAGCTTCATCCGGAGGAGTGCTTATCATTAAAAAAGGACGACAAAAGAGGACTTTTCTTATGTATACAACCTTTCTCCTTTTGTCTCGATTTTCACTTAGAGGTTCAAGCAACGTATGTTAGTGCGAAAAAGAGAGACAATTTTCTACTTCAACAAATCAAAATAAAACATTAATAAATAAAAGCATTGCTATCAATTTCAGAACTCAGTTCTATTCACATTTTTTTTGGCATAACATTATAAAACGCTTAATAATTAAACCAGGTGAGATAATTCTATTTCCAAATAGTCCAACCAGAAAAAGTAAATAGTTTCGAAAAGAAAACAATTTTTGATTCTTTACACTTCGACCAAAAGGCAAAAAATTTTCCCAGAAAAGGAGATCGGATAAAGAGGGAGTTCACTTAAAAAGAAATTGTGAAATGACTCCACCAATTTTAGTGAAATTCAAGAAGTCTGTCAACATTGAAAACAAAATTTGATATTTTTATCCTATTTTAATGATTGGAACTTTCTTTTTCTAGACAATTAATCGCATTACCAAGATTTGTATGTGAATTTATTATTAACTCATTTTTAATTTATTGACTCACTGTACTCCATGTCGATTCACTGTACCTCAATATTGAGGTACAGCTAAATATTTAAAGCAATTCATTTTAAAAACTTTTGTGATCTTGTAAAGTTCTAAAGATTTTTGTGATTTCATTTCTAAATAATTGCAGACTCAAAAGATAATTCCAGGTTCAAAAAATATGCAATACCTACTTAAGCCTTTGCACAGTCCCAGAAACAAATTTACCGTGTGCCCCCGGCTTCCCCATCATGGTGCGTACAAATGAAGAATGATGGATCAAATAAATATAAGCTTAACACAGGTTGCAAAGAAAAGCATGAAGTTACTTAACAGAAAAGTTGCATTAATACAAATAATAGTTGAATTAACATGTTTAGAGTGGAATAAAAAAATCTTCATCTCAAACGTTTTATAAAATCAACGGACATAAATATATGTAATAAACTTTTATATAAAAAATCTAATTGAAAAAACCAGTGTTTTTGCTTCTCATTACATTATTGCTTGTTGATATATTATGACGTCGATTTTTCGATCAATCTGAAGTGACGATTTTTCTTAAACCATTAAAAGTAAAGACAAATATACCAAACCACAGATGGATAGAAATATCGCAAGTGTTAATGTATCATACTGTACAAACCTCTTGGTACGTAGTTGTAGATACAACTTGACCCAAGAATAAGAGGTATGTAGTTTGAGAAACTATCGTACATGTTCCATCTATGCCTCCTCTTACACCTTCATCTGATTGTGCGTTACTACCTGGTGTTGATGTTTGAATCATATAAATAAGTATAATAACGAATACAGCTAAAAAAGCCTTCTTCATTTTTTATCAAGGTGTCCTTTTTTAATTTTATGTGATATATTTTTTGAAAAACAAGAAAACCACCGTTAAAATTACTTTTTATATCCTTACAAATATAATATCATCATTACGTAATGTTTTAATTTCCTTCCCGTGTAAATCTAATGGGTCTAATGTAGATAACGTTTATTAAATATCTGTGGTAGATTAGAAACTAATTTTAAACGAAGGAAAAGATTACGGGTGCAAGAAATTGGTTCTGCACATTGATTATTTATAAGGTTCGGCGAGAATAAAAATTTATACAAATTTTACAATCCAACTATTTTAAACTGTATTAATCTTTAATTTATATATTTACTTTGAATTCAAAATAAATGTTATATTTCTGAAATATTAATATTTTTTTCTGAATTGATTTAGAATTGATTTAAAATGAAAGAGAAAAAAAAACAAAAAAATTTCCGATCAAACATATTATTATGTATATTAAACATATTGATATATATTATTGACTCCAAAATTATCTTGTTTCGATTATATTTCTTTTGTAGTTAATTGAAGTCAATATTGAATTTAATATCCCTTTAAGTAATATTTTTAAATCTTTTTACATTAAAAATGATTACCAACTTCCTCAAAAGCTTCAACACTTTAGAAGAAGTTTGTAAATAATAACTCATTTCAAAATCACGACACATCGCTCCGGTAGGACGTGCAAAAATTCAAAAACTGTAAATTCTTACTTACATCGAATTTTTGCGATTTTTATGACTCATTTATGAGGAATTTTATGACTTATTTTAACGGATATCTTTTTAAAGGAGAAAAAAATGCTTGTCGGCAATACAAAATATTAATGATAATTTCTAACAACGGAAATCAATTTTATGTTTACGAGGAAACGGAATCAAGAACGAAAAATATTTCGAATTTTTTTATGAGAAACAGGAAATAGATTTACCTCTAAAATTAAAAGCAAATTTTTTATTCGAAGTTAGTCAAAATAAAAATCGACAGCGAAGCTCAATTTTAACGCAATTCAAATATTTGGGAAGACTATGTTTTATTGATCGAATCGAGTTGAGATGCGAGATATATTAAGATGAGATGTACGGGAGATAGGGTGATGTATGAGATATAGGATGTATGGGAGATAAATGTATGGGAGATAGATGTATGGGAGATAGAATGGGAGTATGGGAGTATGTTAAGGCACATCATAATTTGATTGTCGCTGGTATTGGGCATGGTATTGTCTCTATTGGCAAACTTTATCTAACCTAGATAGTGTTAAAGGATTTATTATATTATATTTATAGATATTGACATAATACATTTACAGATATTATAATAAGATTTCGACGAAAGAAAATACTTAACATTACTGTTTTAAATCTGTCATTGATCATATTATCTTCGCTCTAATATAGTTGAACAAATTATACTTAGTAAGTTTTGTAAATACTTTTAAAAGGGATAAAGTGATATTTAAATATAGAAATATTCTGTAGTACAATCAACTTTAATAGATATCAAAATGGGAATATTTCAATAGTTTTTCAACAAAGACCATTTTATCTCTGTATTTTTCCATCAAGATTTTAAGTAATAACTGCATTGTAGTGTGAATATACCGGTGTGGTTATTATCACCAAGTCATTCATCAGAAAGAAATTTACACCAAGCCATTCATCAGAATGTAACTATAGATGGCAAAAATATTTTTCATCTTCTAATGCCTCTATTTTCTCCTGACTTTACTCTGAATTACCTTTATGACTGAATTAACTATATAACTCTATTATCTGTTTAAACCTTTTCTCCCGTATTTAACTTCCCCCCTAAAATAAGAATTTGTCTTTCATCACAAATCTTCTCTAGTATCAGCCTGATTGCTTTGATCATGTCTGAACGGTTTTCTGTTATTAATATAAGCATCTGTTTTTCCGTAATCCCCAATGTTTCAGACTTTTTGAAAATCAACATATCTCCGGTGTGTGGATGCTGAATACCCATAAGATTGAGAAATGAGCTTTGAGGCATATTTAATGTTAACTGCATTAAAATAAAGATCTAATATCCAGATAGTACGATGAAAGGATCTCTTCATCCATCTATGAAAACAAATAGTCATCTTAAGAGCAATGGCGAGGTCTTCTATTCAGCTAGAGAAACAAATAGAAGCTCTGAAGAACTGACATCAAACTCTCGGTTAGAATTATAAATAAGTATCTCTATTTAACACAACCTCTGCAAGTACAGGGAGATTGCAAGGTGCATGGATAAAAAATATTCAGCTAGCTCAGCCTCTACGGTTGCAAATTGCAAATACACACCATGTTCTTGAGCGTCGTGGGTTTCACTTTTAGAAGCTTTATTATAGCAGCAATACTTACAGTCAAGATAACAAATTGTTTCAAATTCTAAAGAACAACTTGAAAAGTGTAGATATTGAATGTATTGAATTAAAGAGAACATGACGAATCGAAAACTCAGAGTTCAAAAGTATGTTGATGACCCCTTTCAATATTTTTTTCAGTTTTTTTTTTTTTTTTTTTTTTTTTTATTAGTTGTTAAAATAAAACTTCTCTTGATAAGATTAAGTACATAATATAAGAACCTGCGATTATTAGAATATAAATAGCCGAAAATATTTCACATCGCCTATTAAACAATTAATAGCAAAGCAGTAACTCCAGGCTAGAGTTAACTCTTATTGTGAAGTTGGAAAAAAATTTGGTCTGATGCTCCACGATACTAAGAATTAATAAACTTTGAGTTGTTCTTAAAGTAATTTCGTTTCTTTCCAGAAGATGACCTAATTTTTTCACAGCAAGCTTACACACTTAAGCCACTTAATTATTATATATTTTGACAGCTGACATAGTAACGCTTATTTGTTAAGAAGCTTGCTTATTTGTTTGCAATAATGTTTGTTTGATGCCCTAGCAAAGATGGAAAATCAAAGCAGCACTTTTGGTGTATTTTACTCTTTTACTATCAAAAGATAAAAATGCAGTCCAATCAAGACGAAAATTACGTGATGTGTATGGAGAAGATTGACCGAACGACAATGCCAAAGTTGGTTTGCAAAGTTTCGTTCTGGCATTTTCAATGTTGAAGATGCACCACATTTTAAAAAGCCAGTTGAAGCCGATGAACACACAAAAAAGCCATTAACAAATGCAAACCGCTGAATAACAACTCGTAAGATTACTGAGGGGTTAAATTTGTCGATTTTGACCATTTATGATCACGTAAAATGTCTAGACTTCATTTCAAAACTGACATATGAGTTTTACATTTTTCTTACAGAACAAAATTTGCTTTACGCAATTTACTAAGAGGTTTACACACTCTAAAAAATCGTGTTCCATTTTTACCAAAAAAAAAAACAAAACAACTTTCCGAAAAATTCAATAGAATAATTTTCTTTTTTATACATGTCCTTAGAAACAATAATTTTTTTTTTGTAATATTATTTAAAAAATTGGCTTCAACATACTTTTGAACTTTGAGTTTTCTGCTGTTAGCAAAAGTTAGAGGAGGCCTTCTTATTCTCAATGACACTTTTGTTCAGTGTATATTTTATTTGATTTTATATAAACATATGTCGTAAGAACTTTACTTCAAAATTTTGATAAAACAACCTTTATCAATATCAATATGGTTTCTATTTGGAAATAATGATAGTCAGTCGCACCTTGGCCAACATATCAGTATTTTAACATTCTTACTTACAACATTTATTTCGCACTTACAACAGTAAAGAGGTTGGTACTGATAATGAATCTCCTATCATAATATATCTTTTTTAGACTTTAATGCTTATAGATAATAATTTAATTTGAATTGGAAAATTCAGGGTGGGTTTAGTTTGTCTCGTGTATCTTATCTGGTTAACCAATGTTTGGCACTGACACTGATACAGATGGTGACGAGGATCATGAAATTGAAGTTTCAAAGGTAAGTGACATTGAAATTTTGTCTGAAGATGACAATAACCTTGATAGGAGCAGCAGTGGCACTGTGAGTTATCAGCCAAAAACGGGCAGATATGGAACAGTCAGCCACCATCTATTGGAAAAACTCGCACACACAACATTATCGAGGTAAAAATGCAAAATGTTATTCTCCCACCGGGAAAAGTTGTTGAAGATATACCCAATGCAATTGGTTTGTTTATTGACAATGACGTTGTTGAAGCAATCGTGAAATTTACAAATTAAGAAGCTGAAACTGTCCCCTAGGAGAAACAGATCCTGAAACAGCTGAAGTCGTGCAACGTCGTTGAAATTTGGGTTTTTATTTGATTGCTCCTGACTGCAGGACACCTGAAATCAAATCATGCAAACGCCGACTGTAGTGGGATTACATTACAGTTCACCAATTTTTCACGCAACAATAGACAGGAATTGGTTCAAGTCTCTACTGCGCTTTATCCAATTCGATGAAAAAATAACGCGCCTTGAAAGAAAATCTAAAGATAAATTTGCTCACTTTCGTGACATCTGGAACAAAATAAACAGAAATCTACTGAAACACTACATGGAGAAAACGTCATCTACCTGGAGAAAACGTCACGGCTAACAAGCAATTAGTGCCGGTTCGGAGACAGTGCCTTTTCCGGCAATATATGCTGTCCAAGCCAGGCAAGTACGGCTGGAAATTTGGTGGGTGTGCAATTTCAATAGTTTTTACCCTTCAAATGAAATCCTGTATGTCGATAAAGAAAAATCAAATCCGTATGAAAGAAGCAACAATAGTGTTACATGGTTAGCTACTTTACAGATTTTGACATGGCGCAGTCACTGTTATCTAAACGTCTCATACTTGTCGGCACGGTTCGCAAGAACAAGTCGTTCATTTCTTCATAATTTCTTCCCAATAAAAACCATCCAGAACACTCGTCGGTCTTTGGATTGACAAAGAATGCAAACTCTTGTTTCATACGTACCAAAGAAATATAAAGGATTTCTGCTGTTGTTAACGATGCACCATGTGTCAGGTGTGGATGCAGCAAATGCCAACAAATCTGAGATCATAACATACTATAATGAGACTAAGAGTGGTGTAGACTCACTGGATCAGCTCGTTCACCAATACTCCAATAAACGGCGCACAAATTGCTAGCCCTTTGCCTATTTTATAAACAGCCTAGATGTATGTGGAGCATCAATTTATGTTGTGTGGACGGGATCATATTCTGACTAGCAAAAAACAGATCATTCTCTGCGATGCCGCTTTCTGAAAGGACTATCCGAGTGGCTAGTGTAGCCACTCAATGGAGGCAGGAGTTTGACTATTCTGCAGATGCCTACACGGTCAGTAATAGGTGCTTACAGTCAACGTCAAACACGTGATGTTCCTTGCCAGTTCCCACCAGCCAGGAAACTGAAGAAAGGACGTTGTCACATATGCCCACATGATAAGGATAGAAAGTCGAATCAGTGCTGCTACTCTTGCTGCAAACATTCCTGCAGTAAACATTGCGTCACAAAACGTATATGCATAACCTGTTGTAAGTAGATGAAGGCAGTGAACTGTGAACTTTGTCCAACTGTTATGTAGAACAAAACCAAAACATGCGTTCGTTTTCATTTCAACTTTTGCGTTGTTGCTCAACATTTCAATGGTCGTCTTGTGTCGCAATGAATTTGCATGCATTTGAATCTTTCTTGCTTCAGAAGCAAACGAATTTTTTGAAAATCGCCCGTTATTCTATCATTATCCATCCCAAACAACTGTTAACATATTTGGCCTTTTACGTGTCGGCCTCTAATTCTACTAGGGCGGTCTTAATGTTGGTTATTACTTAACCAACATTATTACTGGTCGAGGTTCCCTATAAACCTTTATGATATTTATGTAACAAACGACGCCATTATAAGCGTGGAACATGGGATGACACACAGGGGTCCATTAGACTCCTGTCGGCCGTTTCCGTCACGGTTTTTGTTGACCAAAAAAGGTTAAATTACACTGTTATTAGTGCAAAAAATAAACACGTCGCGCATCGGCGTTTTTTTTACTATAATCGTATAAGTTTACACAAAACTTTCCAATTTTTAAGTTATCCAATATGATTTGCGCCGATAGAATCAGAGAATAATTGATCGTTAAAAAATCTCTGACGTGTTTATATTTCTAAACGTGCTTTTTCGGTGGACCATGCTTTCTCCTTTCAGGATTGTTTCAAATTCATATCTACTCACCATTTTACCAGTTTATATATATAAATATAAATATACATATACATACATACATACATACATACATATATATATATATATATATATATATATATATATATATATATATATATATATATATATATATATATATATATATATATATATATATATATATATATATATATATATATGTATATATATATATATATATATATATATATATATATATATAT
>QPEY01000212.1:204160-226885 GCA_014706445.1 Hydra viridissima | reverse complement strand
TTTTTTTTTTTTTTTTTTTTTTTATTTTTTATTATTTTTATATTTATTTCCTTTTTGTTTTAATTTTCTTTTTTTAAATTTTTTTTTTTTTTTTTTTTTTTTTTTTTTTTTAGGTAAACTTTTCATCTCACTTTTACTTTCTTTTATTTGATTGGGTTGTCATTTTTAGTTAAAATTTTTGTTACAGAGGGAACCTACCAACTGTAAATCTATTGTTAACCCACAACTGCAAAATTGATATTCAAGATGCACATGGAAACACACCTTTGTAAGTGTAGATGAGGTTTAAACTTTCTGAAATATGTTATGAATTTGAAAAAAGTTTAAAGTCTAAAGAACAATAATTTTGTTTGTGATGTTTAATATATATTTACATATATACATATAATATATATATATATATATATATATATATATATCAACTTATACACTGGTAGATATATGGGAAGTATGATTTAATTTTGTATATTATTATACGGAAATTGTAACAAATAATAAATTTCATCAAATAAAAAAATGATTAACAAAAATATTCCAGAATTAAAAAATCATCAAAGAAAACAGCATTCTTTAATTGTTTACGATGTAGAAACATTTTCAAGTTCATTATTTGTTTTTCCTACTAAAAGTATTGAAAGTTTTTCATGATTTTTTAGATTTCTTCAGAATGTTTTTCCTAAAAATGAAAATCTCATTCTAAAATAAGACTTTTTTCATTTTCTAAATAGACATCTAGCATGTGAAGAGGAGAGAACAGAAGTTGCTGAGTTATTACACCAACATGGTGCTTCACTAACTATTCAAAATAAGGTAAATACTTTATTATAGTCAAAATAATCAGAATATCATTAATATAGCAGACCTTTTTCTAGGCAGATGTTTGAAAAAAAGCATAAAGAATTGTCATAAGATCTGGGTTATATTAAGATCATAAGATCATAAGGTCAATAAGATCAATACAAACCAGTTTGAGGATTTTTTTTTTCCCTGTAAAATCTCCAGCATCTGCAAAATTTCACTTAAGGTTTTTATCTACTTTTTAGGATGAAAAGACTCCAATTGACTTATGTCCACCATATCTTAAAAGAAGACTTCTAGGCAGCTGAAATTTTAAAATTTCAGAGAGTGGTGCATGTGTTCTTAGAAGTTGAAATAAGCTAGAGGAGAAAAAAGTTTGTGTTGAGCAGTTCAAAGTAAAAACATTCATAAAAATATTGAAATAAATATTGTTATTTTCTATTTGATAAATATTTAAAAAATCTCCGTTTTTTTGTGTTCTATGCATTGACATGTAGAAATATTTAAAAAGATATTGCAATTTAATGAAAATTCAACACTTATATTTTTAAATTTTATATTACTGAGTTAATAATTATTAAATCATATAATATCACTTAAGTCAAAGTTGTAAAATATTTTTTTTTTATAGCTTAACATTATCAAACATGATATCCTAATTTCACTTGAGTTATAATTTTAAAACGAGTTAAAATATATATATTTTAAAATCAGTACTATCTTTTAAGAAAGTTATTTATGTGAATGTGAATTTATTTTGTAAAAATTTGAAACTGTTGAAATGGATGTTCATAAAAAAATAAAAATGAAATATGATGTTCATAGTAAAAAAAAAAAAGAAATTTTGCTTGAAAGGAGTACACATCTTAAAAACTAAAAAGTGTAAAAATGTTTCGAAAACAATATCAAAATGGAATTAGTAAAGCATCAATTCTAATTTGATATTTTACTAATGATATTATATAATGATATTGTAAAAATATTCAATGATATTATTACATAAAATTATAAGTATAGTAGCAATCCCACAGTAATCTAGTGCTTAATCTGCTGCCTCTCTTTATATCAAATACCAAAATGCATCTGTAAATAATAAGTTTTAAAGAATAATATATTATTCATTTGATTTGTTCAAATTTTTTTGCATTTTTTATTTATTACCATTAGCTACTGATTAAGTAACATTATCATAATTGTAGTTGTAATAGAAGTAGAAGCAGTAGTAGAAGAAGAAGCAGCAGCAGCTGTAACTGGCAAAGCCAGCAAGTGTGTTTCCATACTTTGGCAGCCTATTTTTTTGTTTAATTTTTCTCAAGGCATAAGTCGATTCTTTTTGAATCCATTAAGATTAACTGAATTAACTGTCACTAGGAAGGTGTTTCCAGTTGATGCTCTGTTAAATAGAAAATTGTATAAGAATTGTAAAAGTATAGTAAAATTAGTATCTCTCTATCATATCACAAGCTATGTCCTCTTATTGAAGGTTCTATTTTGAATTAGAAATCTTTTACTAGCTGAACCTGCTTTAAATTATTGAATAATTTATAAAGCTGAATCAGATTGCCTCTTGCATGTCTCCTTTTTAATGTTATAATATTTAAGAGCATCAGCTGTTCGTCGTACATTAATTTTCTACAAATTTATTCTACTTAGGTTATGTAGATACAAAAAAACTCATGAGTCTAGAAGAGGATAAAGAGCTACTCTGTGTTGAACTTTTTCTAATATATCTATCTTCGTTTTAGCTTGTGGTGATGATACATTAACTGCAAACTCTAAGTGAAGTTTATAAATGTCAAATAAATATTTCTCAAAAGTTTGATGTTATCAAAACTGGTAAAAGTTTCTCTCATCATTCCAATCATTTTATTAGCCAATCATTTTATTAGCTTTAGATGAAGTAAAAATCATTTAATTTTTCTATTTCATGGTTTTTGAGAATACAACTCCAAGATCTCTTTCCATATCAGATGATTTTAAAATAATACCTCCCATGCTATAATCTCTACTCTTATTTTTATTACCATAGTGCATCATTAAACATTTCTCTGAGTTAAACTTCACTAACCGTTTGCTAGGCCACTCAATTGCATTTTCTAGATCATTTTGTAAGTTTTAAACCTTTTATTCTGTAAAAAACATTAGCTTATAACTTTTAAGCAGCTTAAAGAAGTCATTAATAAATGTAAAACAGTAAAGGGCTCAATACCAAGCTTTGAGGAACTACACTATAAATTTCTCTCCAATCTGACTCCGACTTGCCTAGAACTACTCTTTGCCTGAGATTTTTTAAGAAAACTTCAATCCACTTCAGAAAAAATTCTCTAATACCATAGCCTTCAAACTTTTGTAATAGTCTTTTATGAGGAACAGTATCAAAAGCCTTAGCAAAATCTTATGGCATTTCATCAACTGGGATGTTATGTGATAGACAGTATAATATGAAGTCCAACGTTTCCAATAGATTTGTTGTACACACTTTACTTTTCATAAATCCATGTTGCTCTTTTTTGAGTTTAATCAGCACAAACATATTACATGTTTCATTATCATAAAATATTAACAAGTCATACAACTCTTGAGCCAACTTGTTTTCAAGATATTTAAACCAGTTTACATTTTCAACAATTCTATAAATACTTGCATAATCTCATCACTTGGTAATGGTTATACATGGTGAATGAAATAAAAGCATTATTTTTATATTAATGAAATAAAAATATGATTTTTATGTTAATGCATTAATATGATAAGTTACAGTTATATACAAGAATTTCATTTTGTGAAAAAATACCAACTAAAAGACATGTAGTATTTACTTTATTATGTAGAATAACTATACATAGTAATTTTATCCAAACATAATAAAATTACAAGATTTTTGTGAAAATGACCTTTCATTACAAAATAAATTTTACATAAACTATTTATTCTTCCAAAAGTTTCGCTATCACAATCTTTATATTCAATCATAAATCTGTTTCCCTCATCCTCAATATAAAATTTATCCAATCTGTGTTCATCACTCAATTGGTTCACTGCCTTCCATACCGTTGTGTTCTGGTTCTGGATAGCTGTCAATTCTTGATTTTCTTTTAATAACTTTTGTACTTCAACTTCGCTCTCTGCTTTGTTTTCTCTGAATTTGAGCTTTTTCCTTTTTGATGGATTCTGCTTCAATAATTTTTTCTTCTGATCTTTATTGGACTCCTGCTTCACTTTTGTTTTGATATTACAAAGCAGTGTGCTTGATAAAACTTGTGTTTGAAGCATTTTTGTTTTTCATTATTGTCCTCTCATTGTTGCTCCAAATAGGGCATTGTTTTGGAGTAATGGTCACTGTCGTTAATTTGAATAACGGTGATGCCACATCTGCAATCTCTACAGACCAAGGAGTCTCCTTTTTTTTTTGTTCTTGCAAACTTGGCAATCTGGGTTATTGTACTTGGAGAAGTACTGTTTGAAGAGTCTGTTAAAATGGAATGTAAGTTTACCATTGGGCTTAAACAGGGAGTGTAGGATACAGTGGGCATGTCGTATGCTTTGATTACATCTATCATGATACAGATTGAACTTTGTAGTTCCAAACAGTCCGATCCACTCTCTGTCTGATTCATCATTTGCTTTGTTGTCTACACATATAATATGTATTGCTTGATGCAAAACTTTATTCAAATTTACTGTTTTGTTGAAAGTATAAACTGATTCTGACTTTTTACCACTATTTAAGCTTGTTGAATTATCTTTTTTTTTGACTTTTTAAAATGCTTACTCTTCCACATTCTACTTTAAATTGAATGTTTTTAATGCATTTTATCACTATATTCAATAATTTGATGTTGCCACCAATCATTTAATCCAAATATTGATTGTTGACATTCTTTCTTAATCTGTTGTTATGTTATCTAAAATTATTTTCAGCTTACTCCTATAGATTACTCCTATATTTCATTTATAACATGACATGTATTTACATACTCCCATATTCAAAGCTGAAAATAATATTAGATGACTACTCCCATTCTTTGAATGGTTGCCAATTTTGGGCGGCCCTCTGATTATTTAAATGATTATGGCTAAGAATAGGCTGATCCATATTTAACCATTTAGATACTACATTACAACAATACAATTACAATCACATTACAATTAATAATTACAACTACTAATTACAATTAGTTATAGTACAATTACAAAACACAAATCAGTTAAAATCAATAAATAGATAGGCTTACCAATATTTTATTCTATTCATCAGTATTATCCCTTCATCTTAATTTATTTATTTAAAAAATGAATCTTTTCTTCTTTATTAAAACCATTTGGTTTTGTCTGTTGCTTTGGACAAGATCAATTTAATGCTTTGGCACTTTCAAAACTGAGATCAAAGTTATTTCTACAGACATGAATGAAGTTCTTCATAGTTATTCTATTGTTATTTATTAAACTACTATAAATTATAATTTTTTGTTCTGACTTGTACATCTATTAGCCCTCAGAGTAATACTAACACCTCAATTGTTGAAGAAAAAATTTACAGTATGCACTTATAACACTAATAATGTCTCCTTTTTTTGATCTCCAATAGAAGCATGATAAATGGCTACCACTGGGATCAAGGTTTTTTTACAAAACTCTTATTACATGCAGCCAATTGTTGGACAAATGTGACAGACTTAAACATCTTTGCTATAAAAACTTGAGAATCCATTTTTTATTTATGTTATTACCTTTGGTTACAATTTCTACAGTTAGACTCAACATTTTCTTTTGAGTTTGTTCCCCTCTATTTTGAGAAATGTTGAAATCAAATGAACTTACTTGCTATTGGATAAGCATCTAATCTATTTCATTTATAGAGGATTTTTTCTTTCAACTATTTTTCCTTTAAATATCTACAGTCTTTCAGAGTTTTGTATTACTTTGTATAGGTTAATCAATATTTTTATGAAAATCTAGAGTTACTTTTAAAAGTAGTTTGTATGAACAAATTGATTTGCCAATTGCATGTTATTACCAAAAAGTTATTGATTGTTATAAATCATGTCACATGAACTTCACAATTTAAAGTAAATCTCTTTTTGATTGTTTCCTTCTTTGATGCAAACCATCTAAATTTATGCTGAGTCTTTCATTTTGTAATAATAAAACTTTGTATTGATTGCAACCACTTACACTTGCAATCATTTCCACATTATGTGGCAGAATAATGATTATTTGGTAAGTTGGTGTAAATCTTAAAATTGTTTTAGGATCTTCCTGTTTTTACAGGACAATTTTAAAATGTGCCATACTTGATATTATTTCAAATAGTTTTGGGGACATTTATTATTTATGAGGTTAAAAACCAAGTTGCCTTAACATGAAAAACTGTGTTCCCTTTGTGAGACTAAATGAAATAGATTTCAATAGCAAAATCTTATTCAAGATTAATAGGAAACTATTTTGATAATTTTGTTACAAAATTATCAAAATGAAATTTTATTATTTCACTGTTTTGACACATTTGATTGCATTAAAATAAAGCATGTACACGAAATAAATGTGAAAGTAGAAAAACAACTTAAAAAAAGTGCTCCTCAATTTTTATTTCGAACCAAGTAATAATTTTAATACAATAATATAAGAAGATCAAACATAAAAAAAAAAATTAATTATTCCTGTGGGAATCTAATAAAATTTCGAGCTTTTGCTTTAGTGGTACCCATAAGCTTGCGCACAGAATAAGAATCAAAACTATTTGATGCTTTTTTAAATGATATTTTAATATCTTTAATGTTTCTGCAAAGCTTTTTTTTTTTTTTCATTTTTCTTTTAATAATAGCCCAGTACTTTTCAATAACTCTCAATTCTGGGCAGTTTTGAGGATTTTCTGTTTTAGGCACAAATTTCACATTATTCTTTTTATACCATTCCATAGCTAGTCTACAATAATGAATTGATGCTAAATCAGGCCAGAACACAGGTCTGTTATTGTGTGATTTAATGAGAGGTAAAAGGCGTTTTTATAAACATTCTTTAACATATATATTTGACCAGAAAGTGTGGACTGAGAAATATAAGGTGCTGATTTTTTGCCACAACTGCAAATAGCTTGCCAAATCAAAGCTTTTTTAGCGAACTTGTCATGTTTAGTGTATTTAAATTTCTTATCTGCTTTTCCTCTATATTTGGCAATATAATAAACAGCACCAGGAATTTGTTGATGATCGTACTTGATATAAATTTCATCCTCTTCAATAACACAGAAATTTTTAGAAATAAAATTGTCATTCAACTTTCTGCCGCAGGTTCTTGCACTTTTTTGTTGAGTTTCAGAACGGTTGGGCACTTTTTGTGCTTTGAAAGAATGAAAACCATGTTTGTTTCTAACTTTTGCAACAAAACTATGAGAAAATCCATATATTTTTGCGCGTTCCCTTAGTGAAAGGCTTGGGTTATTCTTAAAACTGTTAACCAGTTTTCTAACTAGTTTTATATCTTTAAAATCTTCCTTTCTTCCACCACCAGATTTGCGTTTGATTGATTTTGTTTGAGAAAAACATTGAATAACATGACTGACTCTGTATGGATGTATTTGCAACGATTTTGCTATCGAATTGTAGCTATTATTAGGATTTTGTAAATATTTGTGCATAATTTTTTCTCTTATGTCTTCTTCTTTTGTCATTTTTAAAACTAGCTTCAAGTTAAATCCAAAAACTAAAATATTTTTTTATAACCACAACACATTGTAAACAAAATACAAAACAATTAAAAAGATTTTAATACAACCACTGAAAAAAAATGGCGTGCTTGTTCTTTCACATTTATTTCGTGTACACGCTTTATCCTTTAGAAACCATGTGATTAAAGTGTTTCCTTTTAAAAATAAAATTCTTAAGTTTTCTTAAAAATTTTCTTAAAATAAATTTTAAAATATTTGACTCTAAAATTCTTAAAAAATCTTTATTTTTTTAAAATGAAAGATTTTTTGTTGTAAAATTTGTCGCTTGTAATTAATGTTTTTTTTTTTTATTTGTATAAATTTATGAATGATGAATAAATGTAAATATTTTTTTCACAGTAAAAAAGATTTGTATTCTATTTTAGGATTATTTTTTTAATGTTTTTATTGCAAGAAATTGTTTTAGTAAATGTAGCATCATAAATTTTATTGTTAGTTTGTTTTTTTTAACCAAATATTTTATTTACAAATGTTTACTATAACAAATATTAATGATATCATTTTTTAAAGTTCAGATGTAAAAATGAAATATGTTAAATTTTAAATTGAAAGAGTTTATCTTTTTCTTTTAAGTTTTATTTCAAATTATAAGTTAACTACCTTGGGCCTTTGAAAATGGCAGAAGTTGTGTTTGAGAATTTGGAGTCAATGCTTCCTGAGCTGGAAGAATTGGAGAACCAAGATGTATTTTCCAGAGATGAGATTAAGTAATTGATTTAATTTTAAGTTATTAAAATTTGATGTTGGTATTTATTTATATTATTTGTATATTTATATATTTTTTATATACTTGTTATACTTATACATTATTTACATGTTTATTTATATTTATTTATACACTTATATATTTAATCATATATTATTTATATATTGTTTACATATTTATGTTATTTACTTATATGCAGTTTTCATAATTTTATCTACATCTAATTACAAGCTCAACTTCATGTTTAGTTAAATTTTCTTGTGTTTGAAACATGGGAACTTATTTTTTATTTACTCATAGAATAACTATAAAGATATAAAAAAAATTCAATAAGAAAGATTGAGATATAAAAATCTTTGTCTTGATATTTGTTATTCAGTTCATAGTCATTTATTTGAAACTTGATACTTTGATTTTTCAGAATGTAATTTTTTTTATGAATTTTTCCTGAACATTTTATACGCAATATTTGAAAAGATCTAATGTATGTATGTATGTATGTATGTATGTATGTATGTATGTATGTATGTATGTATGTATGTATGTATGTATGTATGTATGTATGTATGTATGTATGTATGTATGTATGTATGTATGCATTAGAGTGTTCAGAAAAATTTTTTTTGAAAAATACGAGCTCCCTAGTAATTTTCCCATTTGACTTGATAAGATATGACCATTATTCAAATTTCAGGTCAATACCTGCTAATTTAACATTGCCACCAGCCTTTTAAAGTTATCATGAATTATTAAAGTTTAATCTTATTCATGAATTTGGGATAATAATGTAGAACATTAATACTTTTAATTGATTACAGCTATGAATCTAAACATAAAAATTGCTACTAGAACACAATGATATGATTAATTGATTTAGACCTTTATGCAAAATAAAAAATAAATGTTTGATATTCAAGTAATTACTAGTTTATGAAATGAGTAACAAAACAAAGTTATAGAAAACTTTAATTTTCTTATTATTTGTAAATAACTAATCAATTGGAAACAATGTTACAGATGTTAATTTAAAATGTTTCTATATTAGATTCAAATTCACTAAAACACATTTAGACTTGGAAATGCGACATAAAATTTACAAAAGAAAAATTACAATAAAATAAAAACTGTAATTGTAAAAATATGTATTTCCATTATAAAAGAAAATGTTGGTAACTGATGTTCCAATAACTCCAACAGAGTTGTATTCATGCATTTACATACATATTTATTAAAAAGAGTTCTACTTTTTCATCACCATTGATGCTTTATCAAACTTTGGTATGTTCCTTCTATGCTGTTCCACTACTTGGAAAAGGCACTGCTTTTGATTTTCATCCCGTGTTAGACTTTGATTAAAGTCAGTAACTAGTTTAACTGACCTTTCTGCTAAATCGTTGACAACTTTTAGGTCCTTTAATATCCCAGATATGTAGTTAAATTCATAATTTTTTGACCATTCATCGGGGTATAGTGAAAGCCACTTAGTATTGACTTTCAAAAGATCAAAAAGAAGCCTGGAATTTTTTCCAATTAGAGAGCTCACTTTCACGTTTTGATTCATCTGTGGCATTACTGGCACTCCAGTTTCCATATTTTCATCGTTTATTTTTTTCAGAATTGTTGAAGCAATTTTCTTTTTTTCATGGGTGGACACAGATCCTGAAAAGAGGGCAAAGGGTGCAACTTCTTCACTTAGGTACCATAGGTGTCTTGTTTGAGCTATCAAAGCTGCTTCTGCTACTCCTGGGTCAATTTTTTTAAACATTTGCATGTTCTTCCAAAACTGTAGGTCGTTGATAGGAGCATCTATGGCGTTTGAAGATGTCAACCAAACTTTTACAAAGAACAAGCTTGTAAATAGGCAAAAGCGATGCAGTTTCTGAATCATATTTTTATCATAACCTAAGTACTCACTGAATGCATACATTTTAGCTGCATATAGAATGTTTGCCATCCATCTAGCGTGATGGAAAGCTCCTGGCTTAAGCCATTGTTCTCCCTTTTTCACATTTTTCTCACCAAGGAGTAACAACGTGACATAAATGCATTCCCTATAATCATCTCTTATAAATGTATGTTCTTGGAGGGACAGTTTAAGAAAATTAATCATATCTTCTTTTGTGGATTTCAACGAGCTTTCATTTACGTCCAGCAATTTAAAATTGTCATTCTTTTGAGGGATTGTGTCCCAAGAGTTCTTTAATTTTAGAAATTCTATATTGGTCGGGCCTGTTGTTGGGCCAAACAGGTGTTTCCATACGGACGACAAAATAATCTCAAAGATATGGTGCCGACATGGTAAATAAAACAGCTTAGAATTCAACTTTTTTTCTAGAATGACAGAAGCTCCATTTTTCCATCCTGAGTTGGAAGCTGTGGTATCAAATACCATACCGATGATAGATTTGTTCAACTCCCAGTCTTTAATGAGATCAAAGCTTGTCTCTGCTTGGACTAATCCTGTCCCATTCATGATTTTTGGAATGCCCAGCAACTTTCCTTCTACATAATTTGGTGCACCTGAAACTAAAACTGCCAATCGTTCCCCATCCCCTTCAATAATTTTTCCATCCCAATGAATTGTTAGAAAGTCCGGCTTGTTAAAGTCAGATTTGATGTTTTTTGCAATGTCTTGGCGATTATATTTACTAGCATTATAGGAACTTGTCTTTGATAGTGTAACACTACTACAGGAAGCACCTCCTTCCTTCGCAATAGCTCCCAAAAATGCTGTTCTTTGTCCCAAGGACAAGTTCAGCCTATCAGCGGTTTGGCAAATGTTTGGATTCAAGAATGGGTTTTTTGGCAATAGTAGCTGAACCTTATTTTCAGTATCGGTTGTTTGATTATTTTTCAAGGTTTTTCTTTGATCACTTTGCATTTTTTTCACAAGTATTTCACTTATGCTTGCTTCACTTGAGGATGAATCACAATCTTGATTTCCTTCACTTTCTGACGAACTTAAATGTTTAATATTTGAATTCTTTAGGCCTTTCTTTACTAATGTTGCCCTCTCTTGCTCTGTTTTGGTTCGTTCATCTTTCATTTTTAGTTTCTTTGCGTATTGATTATCTGGTGTTCCCAGTTTTACTCTTTTGTTATCTTTGATCGCGATTAAAAACTTAATGTCTTCACTTTTTTGTTTATCGTTCCGTAGTCTGTCTTTCCAAATGGTTTCTTCAGCGTTAATGTGGGCAATGAAAAAATAGTCTTCAAGCATTGCTACAAAATTATTTTGTTTAGTTTCATTTGATTTTTGGCCTTTTCTTTTTTGAACGTTCCTGTATTCATCATGCAATTTAGTTATTTTTTCTTTGATTTTATCTTTCCTTTGGGTTTCAATACCGGTCTTATGCCAGACTTCTAGAACTGCTTCACATACTGCATCAGCAACAATTGAATTTGATTTTATTGATTTCTCAGTTTTAAATTCACAGTTCTTAAGGTGAAAAAATAATTTCAAAATATCCCCATTAGTAGGAATAATTGTTTGGCTCAGAGCATCAATAGAATTTCCTATCAACCAAATATTTTGTGACTGTTGTCTTCTTTTCGATATTGCTGAATCAGCCATGTCTAAAGCAATCACCAATCATATACTAACAATATAGTTAAGGTATATATATGTTTTATTCATTTATATTATAATAATTATATTATACATATAAATTGTATTCATATTAGGTAGTTGTTTGAGCTATATTAAGATAAAACTAAACCCATCCAAAGGAAACAAATGTAACATTAAACCCATTTTTGGATTCAACAACGTAAAGGTATTTGCTAACAAAAGGCTACTATAATTTAAAAGGATACATCAAAAACCTGAACAATGTAATTAAACACCCACACTTGACAACAGTCAACAATGGAGTCTAGCACGAGGGGATTGAGTTAAGATGTCAATTCATGTTATAACACAATTTTGCCACATACAATCCTGTTAATTACTATACAATTCACTAACAGTATAATATATATATTCAACTTACTATTAATTCTGTTGATATATATGTTTGTTTAGTGTTTACCAACTTAAAATGTATGGTATAAAAAATTACATTAAATATAGGCTTTTATATGGTAATAACCAAAAAAATACGTAAATTCTATTAACTCTAGTGCACGGTAGAGAAAAATTTAAGAAATATGTTTATATAAACAATAGAAATGGGAAAATTGCTAGGGAGCAGAGAAAATCGAAAAAAAAATTTCTCTATTGAATTACAGAACACCCTAGTATGTATGTATGTATGTATGTATGTATGTATGTATGTATGTATGTATGTATGTATGTATGTATGTATGTATGTATGTATGTATGTATGTATGTATGTATGTATGTATGTATGTATGTATGTATGTATGTATGTATGTATGTATGTATGTATGTATGTATGTATGTATGTATGTATGTATGTATGTATGTATGTATGTATGTATGTATGTATGTATGTATTTCTTGCTTTCAGGCCCTTCTCTAAATATAAAGGATTTTTTGAAGTTTCAATAGGGCTAACATTTAATTATGAGTTCAAATTTAATAACTAAATGTTAACTATAGTAAATAAATGAACACATGAGTTTAAAATTTGCTGAAGAAAAAAATTTCTCATCTAGAACTATTATCAAAAGACGTACAGATTTTGAATACAAACTTCAAAAAAGAGTTGTAGAAAAAAAAGATATACTTAATTATTTAGAGGTGAATTCTATTTTTAGTTTTCAGTGTGTTTAGTTTTTAGTTTTAGTTTTAATTTTTACCTTTAAGTTGTGTCAGCAGTTTTCAGTTAATTTTAAATAAATTTTTAAACTTAATGATGTTATTAATAAATATTTATTTACATAGTATGAAATGAAGCTTGATAAACTGCGTCAAAAACGATCTAAGGTATTCTTTGCACTTCAACAAATAGTTTTTCTAATGTTGTTAAATCATTATCTGAATTTAAAGTTTTTTGTTGTTATCTGTTAACTGTTATCTTTTTGAACTTGCAATTTTGAATACAATTAAAACATTGTGTAATTTTTGTGATTTTTCTTTTAAAGCGTTTGAAGTTGAAGCCTTACACTTCTGCAGCTTTATCGATTTCTCGAAGGTTGCATTCATTGTTTCGGGTTAGTTTTAAAAAATATCTATGAAAATAATATTTCTAGTTTTGCTGTGGTTTTGCTTGAATCAAACAAAAAAGTAATTTTTAGTTGCTTAAGTTTGCTTAAAATTTACTTATAAAATCTTAATTTTTGAATTTTTCTATTACCTTTTTTTCTATTTTAGAAAATTTTAATGAAGTTTGGGGTTTGTATGATTGCCTGTGTATTTTTAGCTCAATTTTTTCTAAAATATTTTTATGATGAAAAAAAAAACAACTACTAATTCATTGCTCTTTTAGTTGTCATTATATTTAGAATGACTTGGACCTATGGCTTCAATACATTGATTTTTGCAAGTCTACTGTGAGTTTATAAGTTTTATTGATTTTTGATTTTAATAGGTTGATAAATTTTTGATGGAAAGAGTATTTATTCTCTATTGTTACATTATTTTGTTTGTTGCTTCATCGTATGTTTGGTTTAAGCACAGTTGATGAAGCAAATTACTTAAATGCTGTTAAGTTTAAGTTGCTTGAAATAATGTACTTGTCTTGTGTTTTGTGAAATCTTTTTTGTTTAATACTTGCACTTCATAAGCTTAAGCATAATGAAGAATGAGCTAAAGACCATATTTTTGTATAGAAAGTTATTTTTATTGCTAAACTTTTTAACTACTAATATTTTTGTTGCTGATTAAAGTATACTATTTGAAGTTGGAAGGTTGAGGGAGAGATGGATGGTGTAGAATTTTTTGGCGAAACATCAGTATGAACTATTTTTATTGCAGTACTTATATCCCTTGTCCAATCTATATATTTAATGAAAGTTGTTTGTTTTACAGAATAGCATTCGAGCTGTTGGTTTAGCTTTTGGTAAACTTTTGCAGCAACATGGACTAAACCCTGGTATAGTTTCTGTAATCAAATCCACATTAGATAGTACACATTAGATAAAGTAGTGCATCTTAAAAATTTACTAGTTTTTTTTAAAAAAATTATATTTAATGAAAAAGTCTTATCCAAAAGAAATTCTATTTTGGTATTGGAAATTTTTATAATAAATAAATTACAGAAAAGAGATTACATTCAATTGGCATGTCACTCAAATTTGGTTTATTTTAGTTCCAGCAAAAGCAACTCTACATTTGAAAAAATGTCACAAATTCTCTGAGATTAAGGATAGGTCAATTAAAAAATAATTGAAAAAAAGTTGTTAAAATTTTCTGTTCTTGTAGTCTTGTCAAGTTCAACTGCGTCACATTTAGCACTATATAGGATAAAATCCTCTGAACCATATATTTCAATGGATATAACAGGTGATCCTGCTGAATTTGTTTGTACTTAACAGCATTCATTTGTATTCCAGTTGGGAGGTCTCAGGACTTGTGAAGTACTCAATTGTGCATTCATTCACATTATCTTTTTAGATTTCATGAAAGTTACACTTTATTATTGTCAGTTTGCATAAATTTGCATAACTTAAAGGAACTTAAATTCTTCTAGCTAAATTATATCTAAAGAATATTATATCTTGGCAGAATTTAAGTTGGAGAAATTAGGGTTTTTTTAGTAAGTTCGATCTCTGCTGGACAGCCAAATTATTATTTTTGGATCAGTTGTTTCAGTAGACTTACGTAGTAAATAAGAAAAATATTTGATTCCAATAAAACTTGTTTTAAGATGAGACTTTTAGGTGAATATTTTAATTCCAATTAGTGATATTTGCTTTCTTGGAATGTACTCTGCCAAAATATCTACAACAATTATGTAATAATTTTGTACAGTTTTTTAAAATTAAAATCTAATAAATAAACTATGTAATATAAACTAAATATTTGTTATTACAATTATATGGTGATAACACTTTGTTTGTAAATGCATTTTTTACATAGATGTTTGGCTGTTAGCTGCAAATTATGAGTTTGAGAATGCAAACAATGTTGAGAATGCAAGGTAAATTTTTCAATCAAATTATTATCCAAAGATATAACGTATCATATAAAAAAAATATATATATAATTTAAGTTGATATTAATATAATTTATATAATATAAATTAAATAATATAATTTAAGTATTGACCAATGACTCAATGTGTTTTTTTTCTTCATGTAAATGAAAGACTATTACCCCAATCCTATATATAACCTATATACCCCAATGTATTGGGTTTAAAAATTGAAATTTTTGCTATTCACAAAAAAAAGTTTTTTTTTAAAAAATAGATATTCAAAAAACATTAGGCATTCAATCAAATGAGGTTTCAAAGGATTTGTGAAATATAAGTTTCACTCAAAAATTAAAATGATTAAATTGGAAAAATACTTTAACAGGTGGTTTAAAGCTAGCCAGTGCAGCTTTAATTTATGACAGATATAGTTTAAAAAACCTATGACAATTAATGATGGAAGCTTCAGGGTCTAACAAGCAAGGAGTCATAAATTTGACTCAAAGATGTCAAAAATTAATCTTTTAATCATTTTTGAAATTGGACAGAAATTGGAAAGAAATTTTAGTTTTATTTTATTTTATTTATTTAGAAAGAAAATTTAGTTTTATTTATTTTGTTTTACATGAGTTACTTGTCTTTTATTTAGATTTTAAAAAAAATAATTTTCATAAAAGTTTTAACTTTTTTTTTTAACAGATTACTCTTACAACGAAGCTTAAGAATGAATAAAAATTCTGAAAAACTTTGGCTAGAGGTATTATTATTACTTTTTTAATTACTCTTTTGAAAGAAGCTTTTTTGTTTTATTTTTTTTAGCACTAGCCTAGCTATGATATTGCATTTCATGTTATATTTTATTTCATATATATTTAGTACTTTCGTATGGAATTACTTCATGTTGAAAAGGTATTTTATAAAATTTGGCAAGTTGTTATTTAATTTTTGCATTTTTCAAAATGTTTCAAAAAGTTTTTTTATTGTGTGTGTTATTATTTTTAATTTCAGATTTGTATTTCTGAGATTTGTGGTTCTTTAGATTAAAAAACGCAGAAAACTCTTGGGTATTGATGGAATTGAAATAAAGGTTGTTTTGTTTTTTTTAATTAGTTATTATTGCTGCTTTCATTATTTAGTCTCATTATTTTTCTTTATAAATCTTCTAAATTGTTTTTTTTTTTGTAAATTCTTTTAAAAATTAATCAAATGACAAACAACAAGAGTTGAATAATAAAATACTTTGCAAAATTACAAAACAGCCCTCACTGTATCCCTCCATCCCTCAAAGTATTGGTGAGAATTACCATAAAACTAAATAAAATAATTTATTTAAAAAGTTTTATTGTTCTGATTTTCAAGGAATTTTTCAATAGGAGAAAAATGATGAAGAACCTAAAATGATAGAAGACTTTCTTGCAAACAAAACTGCTGAGATAGTTTATCGAAATGCTGTGAAACAGATACCAGGTAAAAAAAATTTAATGTTTTGTTTTATAAGATGATGTTTTACCTCTTGTTCAATGTTCTATTGTTCCTGATCAACTTTCTGCTGATTGAATTTTTTCAATATCTTTAGTTCTTTAGTTTTCTGATCATTTAAATATTAGCATAAGGCTAGTTCCAGTCTTTTTTGGAATAATGCTATGGTATGCATAATTAGTAGTATTAACATTTTAAACTTTGTTCTTCATAATTTATGTTCAGGTGATGTCAGCTTTCACTTGTCTTTTTTAAACATAAGTCAAGAATTTGATGATACAGAATGTTTACAAAAACTTATTCTTGAAAGGTGCAATTTTTTGTCTTAAAATTTTTACATCGTCTCTGTACTCAAGTTATAGACATACTGTATATCAACTCTTTAATTTACTTCTACTGTTATAGTGCACAAATAACATTCCCGATCAATGAGATCATGTTAGATTATGCCGCTAAGCAGTCATTAGTTATGCTTAAAAAAAAGAAAAATGTAGAAATTGTAAAAGGTATGTTTGGTTTGATTGAAAAGATTAGTAAGAGCATTTAATTTGAGTTTTCTTTGTACTGCAACATGTAATTAATATTTAGATCAGAAAAATATATTGATTAATTGCAGAGATTTATTGATAGTTCATGGAGATTTCTTGAAAAGATATAGAAATCTATTGGGTAATTCATGTAAATTTATTGAAAGTTTATGAAGAGTTACTGTTAACTCTGAGAAATTTTTTCTAAAAAATAGTATTGTGTTCAGTGACCGTTCAAGTACAGTCTGCAACTCTTTAACAACTTGAAGTGATACTTGCTTTACAGACTCTTAAGCAATCTTTTTGTCTGGAGCACCAACTTTTACTAATAAGAGTTATCTGTAGTAAACAGAGTTTTGAACAATCTTTTCTGTATCCATTTCTCTTGTAGTATTCCAAATACACCTTATTCAATCTGAAGAAAGATCCAAGAGCAAAAGCCAGCAATATAAGATTACCCACAGCAGTAATTTTATTATACTTTTATGGCGACCCTCAACCAACTATTGTAAAGTAATTTGGACATAAATAATGAGAGGAATTTTTCACGACATGCTATTGTTGACATGCTGTTGAGATTCTGTTCACTTTGTACAATCAGCCTAAAATTAAAGTCAGCATCATGAATTTATAGTTTTTAAAACTATAGTTTCTAAAGTCAGCATCTTGTTATGTTCATATATTAAATGCAGCTTAAACATTTGGTGAGCATTCTGAAAACAGCAAATCTAAGTAAATAAATAGATTTTACTAAAAAAAGGTTTACCTATCCATTTACTCAGATTCTTAGAAAATATTTGTTTTAATTTTTAAATGTTTTTCTTTCTTTTTCAACTCCATTAAAATAAAAAAGTTGTGCATTTTGAAGACTTAATAAAATTAAAGAATTAATTCTTCAGCCTTGACACAATCAAGAGAAAAGTTTTTTAAAGTGAAGATGAAACGCTAATAATTTTTTTTTCTGATAAATAATGCAGAACTACATTTTAAAATCAAAGTTTTGAGGTCTTTAGGCATGGAGTCTGATTTATAATAATCAGTCTCATTTGTTTAAAAAAAAAAGAATAGTGTGTACCTATTTTATAGTCATGTCTTGATGTTGAGTTTTGCTAGTTGTTGCTTCTTTTTTGTTTTAAGATGATAAATGTTGCTTCTTTTTTGTTTTAAGATGATAAATGGATTGAAGTCGAAAATGAAGTTCAACAAAAGTATGAGGAGGCACTTCAAAAAGCAAATACTAGTAAGATGAATCAAATTTGAAAAAGGAAAATAAATTTTTACCAAAAACCTTTTGTCAACCTGAACTTGAAAATTTGCTCTGCAGTGAAGAAATATGTGAGCTGTAATAAATATATATTTTAGCATTGATGTGGGAAAAGTATATTCATACATTTACTCAGCTGTTAAATGAAAGTAAAAATCAAATTGAGGCAAAAAGGGTAGGTTTTCTCCATATGATTCTCTATCAAACAAAAAATGATAAAATTCTATTGATCTCAATCATTCTTAAATAGATATTTCATGTTTTTACTAACAGACCCTGTTCTTTCAGTCTTATAAAAGATTCAATTACTTTACAGTAAATTTCTATTAATGAGAAATATAATAATTTTCAATATTTTTTTTTTAAATTTTTTGTTTGAATTTTATTGATTTTCATGTTAGCATTGATTTCTTTTAATTACTTAGTAGTTGAGGTTATTACAATTTATATGTAAGTGTCCATATTAAAAAAGGGGTGATTTAATGAGAAATTTTTTTTTTTTAATTCTATGCACATGAACAGTTTTTGCGCTGACTTCCACATGAATGTACCTTATTCTAACTATATTTACTTACTCTTGCACATAAAACTTATGACGTCTTTTAACATTATTTTAATTCTTTTATTACGTTTTTATATTTTATATCTTTTTTTATCAGTTGCTCTTGTCTTCTAATGCTTAATAGACTCAGATATAGCATGAATTATTAGGTTGGTTCATATTTGTAGACAAGAAAAGTTTTTTTAGAATTGAATGTTTAGCTGTTTATATTGTTCCAAATGATATTTGATATAAAAAAAAATTTTAGAGTCAAGCAAATAATACATATCTTGACACCAGTGCATTTTTACTCTTAAATTTGGTAAATAGCAAACAAAGAAAAGTTAGTAAAGCTTTCATTAAATTTCAATTTTCTTAAAATCTAAATGAAAAACAGCAGCAAACTGCATCAGTGATATTCTAGTATCTGATTTTGAAGTCTGTATTTTTGGATAATAATTTGTTGAAGAAAAAAAAACGACAAACTGAACAGAAATCAAGCAAAAAAGGCGTTTACAGATTTTTTTGTATAAATTTTTTATAATTTTTTGTTATACATTGCTCATAAAGATCCAAAAACTTGAATAAAATTTGAAGAAAACATTTTTAAAAGTTCAATGAGGAATTCATAAAATAAAGATGACAGGAGAAGATAAAGATATGTCAATGTTGAAGAAAAGAATTGAAAAACAAAAGAAATCTGAGAACGAAAGGATGAATTCAATGTTCACAGAAAATATGCGCCTAGTGAAAAATATTTTGTTCATATCCTGGTGACAACATGGAATGAGACATTAATGATAGCAATCATTGGTATGTGAGATGTAGAATCTGTGGTTATTTGAGATAGCAATTAGTTTCACTGCATATGCTTCAGATGATCCCAGTTCATAGTCGACAAGTACTCCAAAAAAATACTGTATTTTTCAAAGAATCTTTGGTTTGCTGTATGTTTTATCAGCTTTGAATTTGCTACATGTTTTGTTAGCTTTTGATCGTGTAAATTTATCCAATAAAAAGTTTGCAATAATAACTACAACAAAAGCGTATGTTGACAGGCTTCCTGTGGTAATTTCTGGTTGTATAGTAAAAAATGTTCTTGGAGTAGCTAAGATATCATCAGGAGCAGATGAAGCTCAAGCAAAAGCAGCATTTCCACTTCTCAGTGTTTGGTATATGAGTTTCAATACGACAACATCTAGTGCCTAAAATGATCCATTTCTTTATTGAGAAACATGACAAATCGTTGTTATACTTAGCTTGTTAAACTGGTTGTTGTATGAGTATTTATGGCTTTATTTAGAGCATTTTCTGGTTCCAACATTACTTTTTTTCAAAGGTTTTATCAATATTGACCAAACATCAACCAGGGAAACTGGCAACCACTGGATAATTCGCAATGGCAGTTACCTTTTGTCAAAGACGTAAGGATTTTGATGACATTAAAATATCTGTTAATTCTGAACAATTCTCCTGATCAGAAATGATGGATGTCCAAAGTTATCTATTACTTCAAAACTTATCTTTTCCAAGATGAATTTATATAAACTTCCACAGAAAACAAAGATCTGAAAAGGCTGAAATCTGCTTTTTTGAATCCCATGTGTATGCAAAAACTTAGATTTTTTTGTCCAAAGGCAATTGATGCACCTACTTGTGACTTATTGATGTCAAAAAATCAAGCAATATCCAAGTTTGAATAACCCCGTTTCTGAGGTAAAGATGAAAAAATTTCAGGACCATCAGTGGTGCACAGGATTTGAACTTGTAACTCCAGCCCTTTTTTTCTAAGAAATTCCCATTATAAAAAAGGAAGTTATCTCAAAGATAAAATCAGTTGAAGAATCAACTTAAAGAATAGTGACAAACTTGTGAACAAAGTACATGGCATTTTGTAAAGGCGTTAACTTTTTATGTGAAAGTAACATGAAAAGATTCACAAAAGCTTTTGGATTATAATTACTAGTCTACAATTTAAATAAAAAATCTTTTTTTAAAAATTTTTTCAGTCAGTAGTAAACTGCTTAGCATTTAAAAGGCAACGAATAAAAGGTTTTAACTGTTATTCTCTTTGCCTTAGTCATATTTCAGTGACTAAAACATTTTGTTGCTTTAATCTCAAATATTTTTCTAATTTTATTGAAAATCAATCAAAATTTCAGATCCTTAAGCAATCTCTAAATTATTTAAATGTGAATATATTTTTCATGTTTATTCACTATGCCAAAAAGCATGAAGTAAATAACTATGGATTCAAATGAAAAAATTTTATGGACCATCCTAAACACAATCTGATTTGTTGTGTTGGATAACTTCTATAATTAAAATCCTTTTTCGGAAAAAATGATTTCGCCCTTTTTTTGATTAAGCCACTTGCATAAAGCATTTTTGTAAATAAATGTTGAGTTGACTTAATGATTCTATCATCAATTTTAGCGTTTTGAGTTGCTTCAAAAAGTATTTGAAAAAGCTGAGGAGCAAAACCATGCTTCCGAAGATTTATACTTGCTATGGATAGAACTGCTTGTTGATATTGGTGAAACACAACAGGCGTTAAGTATACTTACCAGGGCCATTGCGCTACATAAAAAATGCTCAGGACTCTGGGTCAAGTATCTGCTTGTTAAATGTTCATTGGGAGGTAATATGAGTTTTATTTGTTTTATACTGTAAAGAACATTTTTTTGCTCTTAATATTTTGCTATGATTGAAATTATACTATTTTTTGAAGATAGATCTATATTTTATTTTATTGTATTTTATTACACTTTATTTTATTTTATTACATTTTATTTTATTATACTTTATTTTGTTTTATTTTATTACATTTTTCTTTATTACATTTTATTATATTTTATTATATAGACGAGTGGGAAATTTTACGAGGAGAATTTAAACGTGCTCTCAGTCTAGTCACAAGCGTAAGCGAGCGTCGATTTTACAATTATTATTTCTTAAATTCTACACGTTTTTTACTCTTTTTTTAAACTTTTCATCATTTTGTATGATTTTTTAAAATTTATTTTAAGGGTTGTATTCCTATATGGCAAATGTATATAGATTTATCTCTAGCTACCAATTCTACCGAAACTAAAACAATATACGAAGTGAGACAATTTTATGTTTTGCATTTTACTCTTTGTTTGCGACTATACATGTGTAAATTGTCGTTTTTTGTTAACTTTTCACTTTTTTGATGTAGGATTGTTTGAAGTCGTCAAAGGAAAATAAAAACTTCTTTTTGCCACAATACATAAAATGGATTGATCAATTTGAAGGCTCAAAAGCTGTTAAAACGTTTTGTCAAAGGTTGCCACCATTTAGTTCCTGTTAGAGAATATTGATTTATTTTGTTTTTTACGACAAAATGTAATATTGTTGTAAAAATCGATAGTGTTGCGCCCATTTGAGGGATTAGTTAATCCATTTATGTTATTTATTTATTAGCTTATTTATTAGTTTATTTATCAGTTTATTTATTAGTTTATTTACTAGTTTATTTTTTAGTTTATTTATTAGTTTATTTATTAGTTTATTTATTAGTTTATTTATTAGTTTATTTATTAGTTTATTTATTAGTTTATTTATTAGTTTATTTATTAGTTTATTTATTAGTTTATTTATTAGTTTATTTATTAGTTTA
>QPEY01000212.1:140853-164600 GCA_014706445.1 Hydra viridissima | reverse complement strand
ATGAAAAGAATTGAAAGCGAAATTCATTTATTGCTGACAGTTTCAATTTTTGAAAGGAAAAAATTAAAGTCATTTTTGTCTTTTTATATTATAAATGTTTTCAACAATGTTGAAATGTTGTGAATTGACTAAATTCTTTATTTTTAAGGTTTTTGACAATTGAAATTTTTTTTGAAGATGGTAAAAGTATGAAAGAAATCTGTTCTTTCAACTCTAAATTTTTATAAATTTCATATCATAGAATTTAAACGTGATCATACAAGTGCGGCAGATGATTCAAATAGTGGACGTCTGCAACAACACCACAAATCATTTAGCGAATTCATAATATTGTTTGTAAAGATCTAAGTCTAAATATATTTGAAATTGCTAATAACGCAGACATCTTGAGTATTTCGTATTTTCCATGAAAAATGTGTAACACATTTATGTGTAGGACTTAGAAATCTCAAATTAAAACAAAAATATTTACAGTAGATGCTCGATATTTAATTGTATACAATCCATTAGCGAAAAATAAAAATGCTGGCTGTAAAAATAAAACTTCCAAGGAGGGTATGAGTTGGAAAGCTACCACCCTCATTTGTCAGCAACCTTTGGTGTGCGTCTGCACACCAGAGTAAGTTGCCTTGGGCCTCTCTCATCTTTTCAATGAGCCCGGTTTTATGTACACTAAAACGTACAGTGGACTGTGGCAGATGTAAGAAATTTAAGGACGAAAATTTAGAAACGAAGCGATTAGGAAAAGGCGTCACACAAAGACGTCACACAAAGACGTCACACAAAGACGTCACACAAAGACATTTTTGTTCTATAAGAATAAAAAAGTCTTAATGATAAGTTGAAAAAAGAACAAACAATAAATAAGGAAGTTTAAGAAAACTATATATATATATATATATATATATATATAAAGGAAATTGAAAAAGAAAAATTAAAGCCATTCGAGTAAAATAGAAGAAATTGACAATTACCTTGATACAATTACATATTTACAAAATCTACGAAAAAGAAAATCTATTTTATTTGTAATTTGTTGACATTATGAATAAAAAGTCCTAACCACCATCATAAAGAAAGAATGCTAACCGCCATTATAAGAAGAACATTATTTTAAGAACCATTACCGTTAGAACTCACTGAGGAAGAGCAATTATTACCTTTACCAGTAACCCTTGTACTTTTCTAACCAAACAGCATCCCCAGACCCTTAACCTCAACCAATACAAAGGAGAACAATTACTTTTCAAAAATCTGACATCACAGTTTTAAAGAGAATTTTTTTTTTGTCTAAGGTACATCTAAAATTTTAAGAAGTCTTGACCCAGGCCTTTTTTTTTCTCTGAACGGCCCTGTATAAAATTATAATCAAAGTTATTTCTTAGTGAAATTTTTTTGTAAAATAAAGTTAAGAATTATGTGAAATACTTTCGATAGCTGACCAAGATAAAAAAAAGCATACAAAGGATTTGTACTGATATGCATTGCTAATTCATTTATTCACAGGCATCGTGGCACTGTTTTTATCTGGAGAGCCTAGAAATCCTTCTTAGTATATAAACGTATTTTGTATAAATAGGTAGGTATAAAGGTGTATATAATGCATATGAATATATGTATGTAATGTATTTATACGTATGTTATTTATACCTCTTTTTAAATCTTCAAATTTTAAGTCTTTTTGGGGAGGTATCATTTTCAAAGTACCAACTGTTAAATGATACTTTTAAAATCTTCTTGATTGGATATAATTTAGCACTCCACTTTGTTTTTTTTTTTTTTTTAGTATTGGAAGAAAAACTGCGAAACAACGATTTTTTTTGCTTATATTACTTGATGGATTATAGATAAATAATTAAGGATTATGAGATTAAATAATGCTTTGAAGGTTCTAGAATATTCAACAAAGTATCTAATAATTTCCATTCGTTTCCATGCATTCAAAACATTATATACGATAAATCTTTACACAAGATTAGCTGCAATTTGTATTGCAAATTTTAATGCGGGTGGAAGTTGAGTCATTAAAAGCATACTTTTTTATGCTGATTCCAAAATAGTTTTAAAATTTTTGATACATTTTTAGTTTTTGCGGCATTCTTGCATCTAATTTTTTTTTTTTATATTTAGCAATTATTGCTATTCACTTCGCTTACAGAAACTTAATATTGATTGCAATTTCGCAGCACTAAAATTAGAATATGTTTGAGAGGTTGTCGAGCCCATGATAGAAATGACACTTTCAACAAAAAACGTGACTGTTAAATTTGTTTATGAAATACTAAAACATTTGGCTTAAAAAAAAAAAAGATTTCTTGTCCAAATCTTTCCTTTACTATTCGTTCAGCATCTTATTGTGAAATCTATCATTATTATATCTATTATATCTATAATTATTAATCTTAATCTATCATTATTATATCATATTCTTATAACCCCTCAAAAACGGGAATTATGTAAAAAACTGATCCAATGGATGTGCAATCAAAAGTGAAACCACTCATCAGGGACCTAAGAACATGGAAGAACTCTTAGCTTCTAGAGCACAACAATTATATGTTTTCGTAGTCAAAAAGAGGACTTAAAAGTCATCCTTTCTTTGACCGCCAATCTCTCTTATTGTAGTTGTATGAATGGAGTGAATTTTTGTTATAAACACTATCTAAATGAACGGCATACAAAATTATATTGCTTTCTCTGAAAATAAGATAATTGAGCTTTTCGTCTGGATAAAAGTTAAATTTTAGCTTAAAAATACCTCAAAGCATCAGCTCTGACTGACTCAGTTTTTTTTTACTAACTGGCAAGGCTACAACATTGAATAAAATTTTATTCATAGTTCGATTGGAATTTTTACTTTCCAATAGTCGTTTATTCATATAATTATAAATTCTCAAAAATAAAAACTTTAAAGAAGTTTACGCGTTAGTTTATGAAAGTCCGAAAAAAGAACAATAAATAGAAAATAAATCAAGAGCAAGCTGCTCTACTGTGGGTACATAATAACAGGTTTTGGCAAAAAAAAACGCTTCTCCAACAAGACGCCTTTTTTCGTTTGCGTATGAGGGGTCTTTCTTCTGACATAGATAGCGTGTGAATTCTTTTAATTGCGTTGCTTAGACAAAAATTAAACACGTCCACTATGTTTATGTTATATTTTGACGAAGTCACGATGTGTTTGGCACCAGATATTTTTTTAACTGAGTCGTGTGATGAAGATTTGACAAGATCGTATGATGTAATTGGTGATGCGCCACCAACTAAATCTGATTTTGTACCAACAACTATCATCGGCATTTTATCTTCTCGAATACTTCGTAATTGAGTATATAGTTCTAATAACTTTTTCGACGATTCCAAAGAGTCATATTCGTATGTAAGAATTATGACGTCAGCAGTTTTTATATGGAAAGTTTTGCAATCATCGTTGTTTGTATCTGCAATAACAGCAATTTGAATCTTTAATTTGTAACCCTTGTATGATTCTTTATGTTTATAGATTTCATTTTCGTTATCGTTTTTGCTGTCGAAGGGAAGTCCAAAAAATCGGTTTATCAGAGCCTTTTTTCCACTGCCTTTCGGACCAACTATGACAAACTTTCTAATCTTGCTTTTTCTCTTACTTCCGTGCTTGTTTCTCTCTTCGCTACGCATTTGGCTTTTGTTAAGTAATAGACTAACTAAAAAAAAAATCGATCAAATTAAATAAAAACATTATAGGTTTTTTTTTAAAGCCTACAATCTTTATTTGCTTCAAAACATCTATCTTGCAACAAATTATTCATTCCTTTATTTATTCTTTCCTTTATTTATATTCCACATGCACTTCCTTTATGAGAGACAACTAATTTTGTAAAACCTTCAGAGTGATGAAATTGTCTGTTTATAGTAGTTTATGATTTGAACCATGGATGAAGCTCAACTAATTAAAGGAAATCCGGTAAACATGATTTTTGCTTGAATTGCGTTTTGTTTTAAAAACTCGTTAAAAAGTCGATGGTTCTAACAGTCTCCGTATTTTAACGAACAGTTTTAGAAATTTCACGAAAAAAAAAAACCTTTTTAAATAATTAAAACCTTTTTTTTTTTTTTTTTTTTTTTTTTGTGGTAAATTATTATCCAATAAAAATTAAATTACGACAAAAGTTTTATTTATTCAGTTTTAGACATTTTGAACAATACCTAAAGCTGAATTTTTTTCTCATAATATTCGTGACAATTATTTTGCTGATGGTGATCGACATTCAGATTGCAAAGCTTGATTTAATTACACTAAATCTACTCGTTTCGATAAAGTAAAAAAAGAATTCAAACACATATGCAGGAAAAGGTATGAGAAGAAAACTAGACCCAGGAAAAGTAAACCTTTAGGAGTATCGATGTAAAGTGACACTTTGCTTCTTCAATATCATCTACTTTCACTACAAACAATATTAGGTTTTACAAACAAGAAGTGTGTAAAGCTTGATTTGCTTTTTTAGCTGCTTTAAGCATTTGTTTTATGATAAAATCGATATAATAAATTAACTTACTACATACCTGCCCCTTGATCAAACTTATTTTTCATCACTTGAAATGAATTTAAACTTTTGACCACTTGCTTATTAGAATCTCTTCTGACGCTGCTCGACCCCGTTACACAGATTACCTCGTAAGTTATTTTTTGCGTTTTCGGAAATGACGTAAATACTGATGCCTTAAATGAGCTATATAGGTGAAAAGCCGCTTTTATTACCTAATATTTTCGAACGGATTAATGACTAAATTTAGAAAATTTCTTTATGAGCAATAAGATCGTTTGCTCCACTTACGCAACTATTGTTTACACTTAAAAAGAGAGCCCAAGAACTACGTAACTTACGGAAAATAACTTTCCAGCGTTTGCTTTTTCTGTTATGCAGATTGCGCCCAACGATGATAAAATAAATCTTATCAATGCTAAAAATCTTTTGATACTGTTTTCAGCGGTTATTATTTATCGCATATACTCTATTTCCTTTTCACATGTTTTTGATCCACCAAAGTTGCATGCAAGTATTCCAACATCTAAGATAACTCTTAAACGTCAATAAAATAGTTAAATATCAACACGCGTGCGCTTTGGGGCGGTATTATAGAAGAGTTAGTTTCTGCTTTATCGCAATGGCAGCGTCATCTGAGTGATGTTGCGTCATCTAGTAATGAGCGCACAAGTAAAAAACAAAACAGGTTTTTTGTAAAAAATTTTCATTTTACAACCGGGGAAGAAAAATTAACATTCAAAACAATACGATAGAACTTTAATTTGCAGAATGGCTTGTCTTTTTGAAAAGCGCCGATTTATATTTCATTAATTTTTTCTGATTCACATTTTGAATTTTTTTTTTAATGTAATTTGACAAAAGAAACGACATCGTAACTGCGGCTTAGGAAATTATCAATTAAAAAAAGAGTGTTAAGATGGCAAGATTGATAATCCAACACACAAAAAACAGGAAACTTTTTCTGATTTGATAATTCCCTGAAAACAAACGCTTATGTAATATATAGAATTTATCATTTGATTGTACAACTTTGTTCCCAGCATTTTTTTTTTAGCATGCTTTGTATGCAACGGAAAAGCTTATTATGAATGAAAGAAATACTTGGTTCTTTTGAAAACAGAAATTAAATTTTGTCATCAGTTTAACTTTGCTATCCTATCCACCTACCTTGGATGCTGTGTAACCTAACCTTAAGGTTGCTCACAACTATTACAGAATGCATATTTATTTACATCTCTGTAATAAGATTTCATCTTTCGTGTACCAATTAACTGACTTGATCTCGATTCGCCAAAAAAACTCGAAAAAAATACTTTATTCTTACCAATCGAGGAAATCGATAATAAAATTTTGAAAATTTCCCGCCTCGTTTGTTGATAAAATAAAAACAATTAAAAGCTGCATTTTAAACCACTAAAAACCCTTTTTAAATGTTTGAAGAAAAAATTCATTGTTGCTGAAAATGGCAAATTCTCGTCTAAACACTTTTAAACTAACGACTCGCAGAACCTTTTATCAAAGAGACAGCTGTAGGGTTTCGATCATTTGCGTCACACGTTAATACGACCGAAAAACCAAACAAAAGTGAATGACGGCCTCCTTTCAATCAGAAAAAACAAACAGTGTTTTTGTTCGCTCGTTTTTTTTTTTTTTTTTTTTTTGGTTTTTAAGCGGCGACTGATGTGCCGAAGATATCTTGTTGAGTTTTTATCTTTATGTAGATAAGAATGTGAAGAAAAGTGATATGAAACAATAAAATGTGCCGATTTTTCCAATCATTTATCGTTTAATTCGAGGTCATTTTACATAACTGTATAAAGAAGACATCTGCTTTAAGAGTACGTCAAAAGGAAATAACGTTTATAATTAATGGTCTGTAACACGTCAAAGGAACGGTAACACAAAGATTTAACTATTAACGAAACAGTGTGACGCTTACGTAGAGGATTATGTGATATATATGTGGGATAATATAATATATGCATATACTTATGTTATCGCACAAAAACACTCACACATATATGTTTATTTGTATGCAGTAACACATTCACATGCGCGTGTTGTTTAGGTGTTAATATGAAAATTGTATAAGATATTATTAATATACATTGCAAATAAAGTCAACGAAAGATAAACAGCAACAAACAGTTTCAATAATAAACAATCATCGCGAATTTATTTATGCAGCTGCAATAAAAAAAGTTACTTTTTCGTGCGTAAATTTAATTGAGCGGGTGCCGCTCAGCGCCAGTGGTCCAGAGTACCTACTTATTCGACCTAAGGTTATGTTCAAGATATAACAGCGTTATTTTAGTTCATTGTAAGCATTTAAAAAAAAATCATCGAAGCGATAATATCGCACTTTTTAAAAGTTTTTTTTATTTTTTTGCAGAAAAAAAAAAAATTTTAAATAGTTTAGTTAAGGATTTTACACATACTAAAAATCTTGTTTATAGTATCTTCATTCTCCAGTGAGATTTTTTATTCTTAAAAAATTGAATGACGTCACACAAATGTCCAACAGATACTTATTAAAATCTTTTACGCACATTGCAGAAAAAACGACTGAAAATAATCTGGCAATGGATTTTAATTTTTCCACTGGGAATGTTTCGTATTTTGCAGTATATGAAGTTTCTACAGTTAGAAAGCTGATCAAAAACTTCAAGCTTGCAAAAAAAATCACTAAAAATTTGATCAAAATTAGGAATCAGCAAAAAAGGTCAGAATTATGAGGAAAAAAGTTCGCAGAAGTAATTTTTAACCAACTTAAAATTTTGTGCAGTGCTTTAGTGACATTCATTTCGTAATTCCAACACTATGTTTAATAAATATAATAAATTTTCATTAAAAAAAAATTGTGTTAAACAGACTTAGTATAATAAAAATGCACACACAAGCGTAACACCAACTTTTATATCGATCAAAACTGTAAATATTTTATAAATATATATATTTTACTCGAACAAAGTTATAAAATTTGTTTATTTATTTTATGATTTTTACCTGAATGGCCGTTGATCCCTTTTGTGACCCCTGTTTTGTATCAATATTATTATGACCCCTATCTGTAACCTCGATGTTTTTTTTTACAAATAAGTTAATATAGATCATGCTAGAAAATATTTTGATAAAAGAAGTCACGCATTCATACCACTTTGTTTGAAATGCTATTCTGTAGTTTTCTTGTTTGCTCATCATTTCTTAAGTAACAATAAAAATTTTGTTGATGAGGATGGTTATGTTTATAATGACCATGAGAAGATGATAGTGTTGAATTTAATTGATCTTTTTTTTTTTTATCCTATTCAACGAATCGGCGAAATTTATTAAATCATTTTTTAATAAAACTTGTTAAAAAAAAAAAAAAATTAACTGAATTTGAATACTTTTTCAAAACTGCACATAAAATAATATATTTGTATTTTAGTTTTAAGAATTACTATAAGTGATTAACTCACGCGGTTGAAGTTACAATTCCAATATCAAGCCGGAGTTTTTTGTTTTTTTTTCTTATGTAAAAATTTATTTTTTATTACTTGTAATAAATATTTGTTATAACTCTAAAACAGGCGTATACAATGGTTAACCTCGCTACTACACGTTCGTCTACACACTTATTCATAAATTATAGAGTTTCTGTATGGACATTAATAATCAAAACTGCGTAGAGATAGCAGATACAGATGTGATTATCAATGGTGACGTCACCAACCGTTAAAAAAAAAAATTAAAAAAAATCAAGGTTTAAAAAAAACCTATCGTATCAAAAGCACAATTTATTAGAATAATCGTATAATTTATCTTTACTTGTCGTAATTGGTCTAACTTCGAATTTTGAATAAAAAAAAAAAATTTTAAAATGGAAATATAAAAATTCGTACAGTATTAATGTTAAGTTAGAAAAAAATTAAAAAACACTGAATTTTTAATTCATTTGTAAAGGGTTGCAACGGTGATCAATGAATGTGGTGCATCCGACCTAAATGACGTTTAAAGAGTATACGCAAACAAGAAAAAAAAAAAAGCATTCGTGTACGTGCGCTCACTTAGGGAGTCTTTGGACGTATAAATGACCTTTTAAATGACCAACATTAAGAAGTGTCGTCACAACTTCTTTCCCAGATTCTCGCAATGTTTCAACAGCTTCCCTCAATTTTAACAATCAAATTTTTTGTTAAAAAAGTTTTCAAACTAATTTCCTTCTCTTGGATTAGTAATGTCGTTTTGCATTCTCGCTGTTCAAATTTGGTAATTGTAAATGTTTGACAGTTTTGTAATTGGCAATATATTCTGGTAAATAAATGACAATATCTGCGATTTCTAAAGACAGAAACCACAAAAATTTCTTAGGAATGGACGGAATAAACAAGAGTACTTCCTGAGCATGCGCGTGCTGTATTTCCTAAATTTAAAAGTAAAAAAAGAACTGAAGAATTTTTTAAATTTTTTCCTTAAAAATTTTTTTGTTGTTGTTTGAAAAAATATTTGAAAAAGAAAACTAATATTAAGAAATATGTAAAACATCAAAAAGCAGAACAAAAAGATTAATAGAGGGGCGACAACAGAGGATTACAATAGTTAGCTGAGTGGGGCCATGTTAAACTCAGGGTTGATAAAAAATGTAAATCTTATTTTTAGATAAATTCTCGACTAAAAATTAACAACATGCAAAAACCCAAACAATTTGAGCTTTGATTGAGTTGTTGGTGTTCCATTGTTAACAAGGTACCTTTAATCGTGGTTAGACAATTGATGACGTAGTCAATAAATGATTGACTTCGTTATTTTAAAAGTAACTTGCATCTAAATATTGTTAAATACGCTAACAATTTTTTTCTTATAGGAAGGATTGGCGAATTCTTAGGTACCAAGCGTTTCTAGTGAATCGTAAAGGCGAACAGTTGGTATGACTATAGAAAGAAGTTGCTTATTTGGGCCGAATAAACTAAGCATTTGTAGGTTTTTTTCAAGAATTTTCACTTTTCTGAGGAAAATAGTTTCAGATCATCAAGGCTTCTTTCAGTTCTAAGAAATAATCTACCATAAAATAATTCCCATTTAATCTGATTTTGCAGCTTTGCATTATTTCGAGAATTTTGAAATTCAGTTCAATTTGAGCCTCTTGTATCTTGGAAAATACAGCCAATGGCTTCTTCTTTAATTCCTTTCTGGGACGTTTAAGGTTTAAAATGTGAAACTTGTGTTTAAGAATTCAAATTGTAAAGAGTACATTCGGCCAATGGTCGAGGATTATGGGAATGCAAGGCATTTATACTAAAAATCTTAGATGCTTTTGCTTACGGGAAAGTAGAGCACAAAAAGCGCATTACAGCAGGACTCAAAGCCTAAGCAGACTCAGTTCGAAATAGGAAACCATAATGTCAAGTGGGAACCAATTCTGGAGGTTAACACATATTTATGCCTCGACGTAAATTAAATTAGGTTTTGCTACGTGCTCAATTTAACATACCGTTGGAATCGGTTCAAAAGAACAAGGTGAACGTTTTTATTATAACGTGTGAACTTGGAACCTTGTATTAAAAAAGTAAATTTCCTTTAAATCAATAATTTCATTCTGAAAAACAAAAGCAAACAATAAAAAAAAATTTAGTAATGGACAGAAACAACAACCAGATATTCTGAAATCAAAATGCCTATTTACCGTTGTAATTAAATAACTAATTGAAAAGTTAGAAGTTATTCCTATTATATTGGTAACTTGATATTTTTATGACGGTTTATTGGCAATATATCATTGACACGACATCTTTATCTGCAAAACATGTCATTGACGGAAAAATTTCCAATAAATAGTTTCCTGACTCGGAAACTTAATATTTCCTGAATTATAAAATAAGGTGCCTATGAGAAGGATGAATTGTTTTACTCAGATATATCAAAAGAGGATTCAGAAGCAAATAATATCTTCTTTTACGAGTAAATTTTAATGCGAGAAATGGAGAAATGCTTCTTTCTTCTTTTGTCGTTTTCTAACTATGACTCGTAAAAGAATAATTAATGTAAATAAAATAATAAACACTGGTTTTACAAGAAACAACAGTATTCATGATAGTCGTCGTTAAAATGAATCTTTCATGTCATTTTCAAATCTCTGATTCTTTCATATTTATTTTATTGGTAGTTGAATTAATTTACACTTATTGACAATTTAGGTCCCTATTTTATATATTCAGAAGTTCAAACGGTAAAATATTAGATTTTATTCAAAGAAATGTAAGTGATTACAGGGCAGGAAAAAGCGGTACTTTGCAAAATCAATTCTTAATGAGGTATTGCTAAAGGTTTTTTTTTAAAATAACAATCTGACCAGTTAAAAACTTTAAGATACAGTAGCGTGCAAATGTTTATAAACAGCTAAATTTTTCATGTTTTTTTTATCATAACTTTTTGACTTTTCAGTAAAAATAAATGAAATTTTCAACTATTGTTCGTATAATGTGATCACATACTATAAATTACTCAAAAAAATGATAACTTGTAACGTAAGGGAATATTATTGAAAACGTAATCGTGCAAAAGTTTACAAACAAATGCAAAAAATTCAAAAAAAAGGTACTATTTCTAATTCCTCCACAATATTTCACCACTGTACATTAGTATTTTGTTGAATGGCCTCTGGACTTAAAAATTGCTAAATAACAACAAGGTATAGAATCAACTAAGTCGATCAGAACCTCTTTGGGGATATTTGCCCAACAATCCCAAAGCACTCAGAATAAATCATCTTTATTGGTCGGTTTTTCGCCTTTCAATTGACAATCGAAATATTCCCAAAGATTTTCTGCTGGATTTAAATCTAGGTTTTGAGAAGGCCACTCCGAAGTAAGAATTTTTTTCAAATTGAAAAAATTTTTGATAGAATTAGCACGGTGCTTTAGATCGTTGTCTTGCTGGAAAATCCAGCCACAAGAGATTTTGTCTTTTCCATGTGACAGCATAACATTCTTGATTATATCTAGACATAATTGATGCATTGGTTTGCAAATATTTAGATATAATCGATGCATCAATTTACTTTCAGTCTTGATTCTATTGGTCCACTTGATTGCATCGATTATATCTAAATGTAGTCGATGTGATAAAGTGGACCATTAAAATCACGACTGAAAGATCCCAAACCATTATTTGCCCCCACCAGGTATAACCGTTGGCATTTAATACTTAGGAGGAAGTCTTTCATTTTTTAGACGTCTCATGTACTTGATACCTTCGCTACTAAACATATAAAACTTTGATTCGTCACTGAATAAGACTTTTGACAATTCTTTGGAAGTTCAATACATATGATATTTTGCAAATTTCAGTTGGCCTGAGCGATTTTTAATATTATTGATGGTTTATTGGCAGGAAGATGACCAAACAAATTATGCTGACGCAGGCAACATTTTGTAGTATTTACGCTGCATTTAACAAGATATTTATTGCTCAAAATTCTATTTAATTTGACAGCACTTTTGCAGGGAGCTTGTTTCGATTTTCTTAACAAAGATTTGTCTTGATGTTCTGTAGTTATCTTTGGCCTGGCTGAACGATGCTTCTATATCTCTTAACTAGCACGCTAATTGTTGATTTAGCCACGTCATAAAGCTCAGAAATTTGCTTATAAGGAACCTTCTTCTCTACAGCACATTTTTATTAGATTTTTCTTTTCTCTTGACGATTACTTTGATTTTCCCCATTGTTTTTTAAATTCAAGTAAAGTTAAATATTATATCCAACAAATTAATAAAGTTTATAAACTTTTTAACGGTTATGTTTTCAATAAAATTTGAATTTCTTGTTTCCATTACAAGTTATCATTTTTTTTTCAATAAATCATACAACATAATCACATTATAGGAATAATTATTAAAAGTTTTATTCACTTTTAGTCAAAAGTCAAAAACGGAGGTGAAACTTGAAAAAGTTAGCTGTTTATTAACTTTTGCACGCTACCTGTACATTACACAAATTATAAGTTAGTAACTTTATAATTTATAAACTTTTGCACGCTACCTGTACATCACACAAATTACAAGTTTTGTGTTGTGAAACTTTAAATTGAAACTCTGAAGTTCTAAGTCTATTGGTATCTACATACTTTAGTAACTAAAACTCTGAAGTTCTAAGTCTATTGGTATCAACATACTTTAGTGACTGTAATTTTGTTTACTCTATTTTGTACTCGGCACTTTAGGTTTATTCAGCACTCATGTTTTGTAATATTGTATACTTTTCTTTTTCCATACGAAAGCAGTTTAGCTTTACTTTCATTTGTTATTTTAAGTAGATTGTGGATTCTTTAGTAAGGGTTCGTTAACAAAATGGGTTTAATAATCAAAACTGTTTTTACTTTTTATGGTTCCCATAGAACAACTCAATTACGTGTTTTCTGTTTATTAGCGTTCACTAAGCAAATGTTTAATATCCGAATTGAAAATATCGAAATGGGAATGCAAAGTATTTAGTTTAAAGACACCCCCGTCTGCCTAAAAGAATTAATGAAGTTTGTCACAAACTCCCAGTAATTCTCTGCATTAGTGCGGTCCAGAAAAATTTCGACCAAACGAAAAAACCTTCTCAGGATAATCTTTGAATAGGGGTTTTAGTCACGTGGCTTTTTATTACAGAAAGAAAAACATCTTTAGTTTTTGATACATATGTATATGTCTTTTTTGTATCTTGCAGTATTAAACGACTTAATGTGGTTGGAGTATCGTAATTTAAAAGGTGGTTATGCCAATATATACTTTATCTAAATAGTTCGGAAGGTCAGAAGAAATAACAGCTTTGTATAGTGTGTTTTCAGTTAGGCAAAGTTGGTTTTTAGGGGACAATCCAAGCTGCTGATACAATTGCAGGATTTCTTATTTTGATTTGAAATGTCGTCGATGATTTTGTGATTATGCGAGTTTATTATGGATTTTAAATTCAGCATGCAGTTGAAACTAATTTTTAAAGTGTTTATGTTGAATATCTCGTTCAAAATATGCTTTGTTGGAAAATGTTTATATAGTCAAATTAGATAGAACTGTTATATTTTTTCTTATTTGTATTTGTATCTTATCTAATGTTTTTTTAAATATGGTTATAGTCACTTTAGTAAACTCTATAATTATATTAAAAAAAAAACATTAGATAAGATACAGACACTTGATAAGATAGATTAGATAAGCAAAGATCTGGAAAATTATCACGTGGTGTTATAAAAATGTAATGAGCACGTTCTTCTTTTTTAATTGGTAATCGAAAAACCTTTTCTGTATTTTCTTTGATGTACTTGCCATTACAGCATTACATTTCTTTAACATTTTTCACATTTTGTATTGCCTATAAATATATATATATATATATATATATATATATATATATATATATATATATATATATATATAAAGAATACTATCAAAATAAGCCATAAGTTTCTATCATTTTAACTTCTAACATATACAACTTATAGTTTTAATAGACTCTCTAAACAATCTCCTTCTATATCGTTTTTATTGCACGATCGATATATTATACAGCAAATAAATTTAATTGTCATATTTTTTTCTAAAATAGGATGTATTAAACTAAGTTTTACTAAATTAATTTTAAATCGGCATTTTTCCATTTAAAGGAACTCATTAGAAACGGCTACCATAATATGTATATAAGTAGAGGAAGGGCTTTCGAAGTTTTTGCGAACGAAACGATTTAAGATTAAAATTTACGTGCGTTCGTAAAATTAACCGAACGTAACGATTAACGATATCAATCAAATTGTAAAATTGAAATTCCGACGAGTAATTGATTCAATTAATTCGTAACTTCAAGGTTCAAGGAATTTACTCGAAAGGTCGTTATAGCTTACGTAAATCAATTAATTTCCATTAAAAATTACGAAAACCATCGATTAATTTATTACGATCCTTTCGCGTTAAGTTGTCATAAAATTTCAAAACTGACTGTTCTTTACGTTTACGAATCGTAAATACGATTAAAATACAAATAATAAAAAATAAATTTTATTATTAATATTTCAATGAATTCAGTCAACACTTAACAATACTAATAAAAATACCAGTAAAAATAAGACTTTAAAATGAGAACTGATCTAGTATGTGGAGCACAAATATGTAAACAAATAAAACTACATAAAAAATACCATTTATAAAAAGACTCATATCAGTATTTACGAACTTTTACGCAATTTATTAACGGAAGCTTCGTAACTGACATAAGATACAAATTATTACCATTGAAACTTACAATTAATTCCGTTGATTAAAATATGATCGTAAATTACAATTCAAATAATGACGTTTTTTACGAAAAATGCAATTAATTTAATCGATCTTCAGAATATCAAAATTTTCCTCGTTTGCGATTAAACTGACGCAACTTCGTTTAAACGTAATCGTAAGTCTCTTATCTATAAATAAGCTACATACTACATTGGCCCCCAATTTATCGTACAATTTGTCGGTTTACATAGCCTGTTAGTTTAAATATGGCTTTGTTCAAAAAACATTAACATTTTGAAAATTCTTAGAAGTAGCTTAGTTGCTCTGACCTATTGACTGTTAAACCAATAGATGCTTCCCCCCTCCCCCCACCCTTTAAGCACATGAAATACCTACCAAACGTATATTCCGAAAAAAAATTTACTTTTTACTTATTAATGGGGGTTTTCTCCAGAGGATTAAATTTATTAGAGGCTAATTTCATAGAGGAGTATCTTCCGTGTGGTTCTTGAAACTCTTCTAGAGGCTTTCTTCCCAGGAGGTTTATTCTTCTGATATCAGTTTTAACATGATAAACACATATTAAAAATTGATAAAATTTAAACTTTAAAGTGAATTCTTTAATAAATTTTTTTTTAAGGAAACAAAATCTGAATTTAAGGAATGAAAAATTTAAACAAACGAAATTTAAAAACTTAAACGAACGAAATTAAAAAATTTAAACGAAGCGCCTTCTGTTGTTGAAATGAGCAGCAGAAAACCGATGTATAATATTGACGAGTACTTTTTATTTTCATTTTTTTGTCATTTTCAATCGTCACCAGATTAGGTAGATGTCATTTTCAATCGTCACCAGATTAGGTAGATGTCATTTTCAATCGTCACCAGATTAGGTAGAAATTTTGCTGATTGAAGTTTTCGTGGTCGTCTCATTTAGTGCATGTAAGGTTTTTTACCACGATAGTGATTTACTCAGCATTTTTTTTATTTTCATATGAAACGAAAAATTTCGTTTAGTCTTCAATAAAATTTTGCCCTTTACTTTTTGGCGCTATCGATGTTACAAACTGCGAAAAATCTTTGTTCAAAGTTAAGAAAGAATATTACAAGTATTTTTTTTTGGTTAACTCAAAGTAGGGGAGAGTGGGGAGAAGTGAGACGCGGGAGAAGTGGGACGCCCCTATAATTTTATTACGCAGCAGCGCCAAATTACTATTATTTAATGTAAACGTATAGATTTCATGTGCTCTTTTTATAAGACACCGTTTCTCGTCCCTGCGCTTTTACGTACTTTTGAAAGTACCCCAAAAAAGTACTTTTGCTGACAGCTTTGNCATTGGCCCCCAATTTATCGTACAACTTGTCGGTTTACATAGCCTGTTAGTATAAATATGGCTTTGTTAAAAAAACATTAATATTTTGAAAATTCTTAGAAGTAGCTTAGGTGCTCTGACCTATTGACTGTTAAACCAATAGATGCTTCCCCCCCACCCTTTAAGCTCATGAAATACCTACCAAACGTATATTCCGAAAAAAAATTTACTTTTTACTTATTAAAGGGGGTTTTCTCCAGAGGATTAAATTTATTAGAGGCTAATTTCATAGAGGAGTATCTTCCGTGTGGTTCTTGAAACTCTTCTAGAGGCTTTCTTCCCAGGAGGTTTATTCTTCTGATATCAGTTTTAATATGATAAACACATATTAAAAATTGGTAAAATTGAAACTTTAAAGTGAATTCTTTAATAAATTTTTTTTTAGGAAATAAAGTTTGAAAATAAAGATAAAAAATAAAGAATGAAAAATTTAAACAAACGAAATTTAAAAACTTAAACGAACGAAATTAAAAAATTTAAACGAAGCGCCTTCTGTTGTTAAAATGAGCAGCAGAAAACCGATTCTTATTATTGAGGAGTACTTTTTATTTTCATTTTTTTGTCATTTTTAATCGTCACCAGATTAGGTAGATGTCATTTTCAATCGTGACCAGATTAGGTAGAAATTTTGCTGATTGAAGTTTTCGCGGTCGTCTCATTTAGTGCATATAAGGTTTTTTACCACGATAGTGATTTACTCAGCATTTTTTTTATTTTCATATGAAACGAAAAATTTCGTTTAGTCTTCAATAAAATTTTGCTCTTTATTTTTTGGCGCTATTGTTGTTACAAGTTGCGAAAAATCATTGTTCAAAATTAAGAAAGAATATTACAAATATTTTTTTTGGATAACTCAAAGTACTATAAATTCAATCTGAAAAAATTAAGGAAAACGCTAACAATTGCATTTTTTCTAAACGATAAAATTAAAAAAGCAAGGCGCAATTATTAGAGTTAAAGGCCCAGTTTTAATGGCTCAGTTATTAAATGTTTTCCGCTTCCGCTGTCATTCGAATTAAATATTCTTATATTGTTGAAAATCTTTTGTTAAAAAGATTTGTTTGGGCCTACACACACTCTACATTATTGAGTGGATTCTTCATGTTTAAACTTATTACAGTTTTTTTGTATTTAGTTTTTTAAGGTTTTTAAAAAAAACTTATAGTTTTGTTGAAATTCTTTAAAAGCATACGATAAATATAAAATTTTTTCCTTATTTTTATGCGCAACCAAAATAATAAAAAAATTTAATCGAAGATGCAGCTAAATTCGGTATAGTAAAACGTAACTCCGTAGCTATTTAAAATGCGGTAAGTGAAGATTCGATCTCAGGCTTCTCTGTTTTATGTTTTTATTTGACTAAATTTTATCTTCTGATGACCTTTATAAAACATCAAAAAAGGTAACTTTCACTCTTTGTCAAATTTTGAGAAATGTGTTTCTCCAAAGGAATATTTTTTTGGGAAAATTTCTAAAGTTCGAGTAAAACTTTTGCTCTCTAAGTTCATTGCATTAAATAATGACTGTTGTATGGTTAGTTTAAATATATATATATATTAGGGCGGGCCAATTTGTATGGAGCCGAAAAATTCGATTAGAGCTGCCCCCTAGCATGATTCTATGGACAATTCTAAGCAACTTTGGTGAAGGAACCATAGGGCTATCTCGATTTTCGAGTCTCCCACTTTTCAAAAAACGATTTTTTCCCATAACATCGTTTTCATTCAAAATTCGATTTTTTATTCATCGTTATATTATCTTTTTTATGTGTATATAGGGGGTTTTTGGGGTCGAGAAATTCATTTCTGATCTTGATTTTTACCTATGACCACCGCCAGAGGGCGTTTCATGCATATTTTAACTATTTNCCCTAACCCTAACCCTAACCGCCTATCTAACCAGCTTTATTGTGAAATATAAATCGCACTGTTATAATAAAATAATTGTGCATGCGTGTACAATATTGCACTCTGAGCAGCTTATTGCTATGTAGAGGACATTGCGCTCTACGAAGACACTTCGTTAAGTATTCTTATATTGTTGAAAATCTTTTGTTAAAAAGATTTGTTTGTGCCCACACACACTCTACATTATTGAGTGGATTCTTCATGTTTAAACTTATTAAAGTTTTTTTGTATTTAGTTTTTTAAGGTTTTTAAAAAAAACTTATAGTTTTGTTGAAATTCTTCAAAAGCATACGATAAATATAAAATTTTTTCCTTATTTTTATGCGCAACCAAAATAATAAAAAAATTTAATCGAAGAAGCAGCTAAATTCGGTATGGTAAAACGTAACTCCGTAGCTATTTAAAATGCGGCAAGTGAAGATTTGATCTCAGGCTTCTCTGTTTTATGTTTTTATTTGACTAAATTTTATCTTCTGATAATCTTTATAAAACATCAAAAAAGGTAACTTTCACTCTTTGTCAAATTTTGAGAAATGTGTTTCTCCTAAGGAATATTTTTTTGGGAAAATTTCTAAAGTTCGAGTAAAACTTTTGCCCCTCTAAGTTCATTGCACTAAATAATGACAGTTGTATGGTTAGTTTATATATATATATAGCAAAAGTTTCCGACCACACATTAGTCACTTTTTCCGGATTTCCCTCAAAAATCTATTTATTTTTAAAAAACGACACATATTACTAAACTTTGAACAAAATAATTAAATAACTCAAATTTCTTCATAATTGATGATCTTTTTGAATGAATTTGTTCTCCAAATAGTATTGATGATTCCTTTAAAAGTGCAATTATTAAAAAAATTTTTTTTTGTACATTTTTCTATCTTTACTTGAAGCTTCAGAAATTTACTGTTTCCTACACATCATTCTTTTTCATTTCTTTTCGATTCTTCATTTGAAGTTCATACTGGAACATCATTTTTACAGTACTTTACCAGCTTTCAAAAGATTTTTTATTCAATAAAACATTTATCTATTAACAACATTTCGCGCGGAAATGTTTTGGTAGCCAGCTGCAGCGCCATTTAATTTCCCAAATTAAAATTACAAAAAACATCTGGCAGTCACGCCTTGTGTATGCTCTTGTTGCCAAATTTTTCAAATTTAATATTATTTGATATAAAACCTTTTAAACCTCGTCGTTACTGGAAATTATTAAAAAGTTTTCAGGTTTTTGCCTGTTTGCTATAATATTGGCAAAATTTGTTTCACTCTGAATTTTCCAACCTAATTTTATAATTGATCAAAGTGGCACAGAAATGTTTTAACTTAATTTAAAGTCAATTTCTGTTGTTAATATTTTATTATTTTAAATAACATAATTAGAGATATATGAAAAAATTTTTTTCTTAGTTTGCATTTCAAAGCGTTCTTGACAATTGTGGGCTATTGACATTTCATATTATTTAATTTTATAGAATAGGTGAATTAACCGTGAACGATATTATTGTAAAATACTATTGTGGGTATGATTTAAAAGATCGTCCACGTAGTGAAAGATTAAGAAAAACATCTAAAATAATAAATCGTATCATTAAATGCAAATCAACTGCGAATGAAAAAATGCTAAATTTTAAGATTCTTTTATCAATTTTTAACTTTTCCAGATTAAATTTAAAGTACTTTAAGTTAATAAAAAAATATTGTTACTGACATATTAGAGGAGAAAGTGTGTAAGAGTGCTTGTGTGGGTGTGGATGTCTAATTTTCGAAATTAAATATCAAAATAATTAAAATTCTACAGGAATTCTAATTATTTTAATCTTTAATTTGCTTTTTTTAAATACTAAACAAAAAATAAAGATATTAAAAGTGCTCTTTATAAACAAGAGTTCAATATTCTCTAATTCCTAATATAAGCTCAATGTTTGAGGCATGTTGTCAGGCTGCAAAATTAGTACAATACAACTTTCGATTTCCTACATGTAAGAATTACATATAGGAAATCGAGAGTTGTATTGTAACTTTCGATTTCCTACATGTAAGAGCGTCATGTTTTGGGCCACAAAGTTGTACTTTTTTACAGCGACATTTGCTTTAAAATGTTGGTGTAAATATAATCAGAGAATTTAATGCGAACATTGATCGACCTCCGATGGTAAATAGGCCAAATAAAACATTTACGAATCTGAAAAACTCACGTAAATCTTTAACTTTAGTTCCAAAAGAGAAAAACGATGAAACCATTAAGAAATTAAAATAACACTAAAACAAAAATAAAGAAAAGAGAAATGATTCGTTCAATGCGATTAGGAAATAAGTTAAATTAAATGCTAATAGCTTTGACGAATTACGTCCGATTAAATTTAGGTTTATCGCATTTGACTCTCGAGCACAAGCAGAAACATTAGAACTCTATAACAAGAAACTTTAAATGACTTTTCGTTTTTTAAATAGTTTTGATTGAGTCTTCGTTCTGTTAATACCAGTGATATTACCAAGAAAGGAAGGATGGACAACTCTTACGTAACATCTTCTTAATATAAAAGGTTTGAAAGAGCCAAAGGTTCTTTCAAACCTTTTATATTAAGAAGATGGTCGAAGATGCCTTGTAAAATTATCAAGAGAATTTTTGTAAGCATCGTTATTTTAAACTGTTTTCTCAGTATATATGGAAGATTGGGAAATAGAGGCGGTAATGGTGAAACGTGTGTGCCGATTTCCAATAGTAAATGTATCCAAATTGGACTTACCAGTATTTGTTTTAATGTATACCGCTATTTGTGCACAGCTTGAATTCAAAAAAATAAACTGTTTATTTGAAGCAACATTAAACAGAATAAAAGCCCCTGTATGATTTAGACATATTTATTAATTCATTATTAACAATTTGTTTTATTTTATTTAAACTCTAGTAATATATTCGCTTGTAATTCGACTGTAACTTTGGTATATTGAATTTTTCCAGTTAAATAAGAGCAACTTATTTTCACAAAATGTTTGCTGTAATTTTTTCTGAAGAACAATTCAAAACAACCATTTTCTCCTTTTTTCTTAAAAAAAATATTTTTCTAACTATTTTTTGCAACTTTTCTTTCTCTTTGTTTAAATTTGTCAATACAAATTAATTATATTTTATATTACCACTATGTTATGTTTTTAACTACTATGATATATTTTTTATTAAGACTATTTGATTATTAATGTCGGAAATACAGTTGAGCATTTTTAATGTAACATTTAAACAAAATTACTTTTTTTTTATATTATATACTTTTTTCAGTTAACAATATTGTAGCAATGCCTTGACCACCATACTCACCTGATTTGAACCCTATAGAGAACATCTGGGTATGGATAGACCTTGAATTGGCAAAAGTTCAAACAACCAGTTTGGAACAGCTTATATATATATATATATATATATATATATATATATATATATATATATATATATATATATATATATATATATATATATATATATATATATATAGTATGATTTGATTGTTCAATAGTCTAATACCTTATTTCACGACACCATTTGAGTATTCTTTACATATTATATGACCTCAGCAATGGATTTTTCAAGGCAGAATAAACTCCAATTAGTATTTGTTCAAAAATCTACAAACAGTGCTTTTGGAAATTGACATATTCCGGTTTGAATTAAATTGAACTGTGATTTGTTTGTAAGTTATTCTAGGATCCTTTCTAACTAATCTAAAAATACCACTGTCGACTTGTCTGGTTATTGCCAAAGGTTTACCAGATCCTGACTTTTCTCAAACACCATGAAAAAGTATCTTTAATTAATCTTGGTGGTTCTGACGCATTTTCCTGAAACTCCAATAAGTTTAGCTATTTTTCGATTGCTCTTGCTACCTACTTCTAGATGAGTAATTATTTTCCATCATTGTTCCTCGGTAATTTGTCTAAACAGTTTTTCTTGTAATTTAAAAGCCTGGAAGCTTTTTGTCATGTAAATAAATACACCAACTGCATGTACATTTACTGTACCTTGTGCATAAAAACTTAGAAAATTTTTTGTACCGGTTACAAGTAAGATGAAACACAAAAGAATTTAAAATCTTTGAAATTAAACTTAAATCTTTTCACAGCATGTGGAAGAACTTCAACATGCTGTGAAAACATTTAAATCTAATCCCTCTATTGCTCAAAATATTCAGAAACTAAAAAGAAAAGTAAAACTTAGTCTCTTTAATGTGATCAAAGATTCAGTATCTAGAGTGCATGAGTGTCTTTTGGAGGTTGAAAACATTTCTATTCAAGGTTTAGCACAGAAGGAGAGTGATAACATACATACCATTCGTAAGATGGTAATCAAAGTGACTAATCTGATTTTCAGAATGCAGCAACTATGAAGAGAGATGTGGATGGTTGCACTGTGTATAGTATAGAGTGTTCGATAAGTAACGCATAATTTCATTTTTCTGTTACTCAATGATTATATTTCTAGAAAGTTCTTTTTTAAAGCATATATAAAGAAGGAAAATTATGTTATTGATTGTTATTTTTGAGAATATAGGGATGAACTGTAGTTTTCTTGGAGGCAGCACAGCGTTGCATTTTTAACATCTTTCTTTTTACTCATTTAAAAAACTGTCTCTACAAAAATTTAGCATTCAATTTATACTTTACAAACCACTTTAAGCATGCTCATAAAAAAAAAAACGCTTATGCTATATTTACATTTTCTCAAGGAAACTACGTCAGTCATACCCGCCGTACATAGTTTCTCCCATGCAATTCAATTACATGAACAGTATTTTTGTAGAAAACAGAACTTTCATCATCAAATACTATTATGGAAGTGAGGGTGAAAGAGCAACAGCAGTACTACGAAAGTTCATACAAACATGTGGTTTAATAAAAGACACATTCATCAAAAGGTTAGTTTTGAAAAAATTGAAGAAACAGGCAGTGTTTTCGACCAGCAGAAATCAAGTCGCCCTCTTAAGAAGAAGAACGAACACCAGTTTTAAAGGAATCACTGCATCGTATTACTTTGGAGACTGGTTGCTGCTCCACTCAAAAAATTGCAGATGATACTAAAATTTTTAAAATATCATATCCTCCACAAAAAGCTTCAAATGTTTCCCAAGAAAATCACCATGCTACAAGAGTTGAAAGCAACAGACTTACCACTTCAACTCTATTTTGCTAATTGGCTGCTTCGAAACAAGGAACTTTCGGATTCTGTATTGTGAACTGATGAATGCCGTTTCTAAATCTTTGGCAAAGTAAATACAAAAAATTGCATTTTATGGTCTAAAGAAAATCCAAATGTTTCTTACACAATGCCACTGCATTCTAAAAAAGTCACTGTTTGGATGGATGTTTCCAAGACGTTTAATGTCCGGCAATTTTTGTTGAGGCCCGTTTGGAAACTGTTGTGCAAGAAAATGAAGGGCATTTCGAGCATAGTAGGGGAGAGTATGCACCCATGATCCTAAAAATCTATCCGGCCAATTTACTGAATATATGTTTTCACTTTAACCTCTAAATTAACAGTAAATGATAGCAAACTTTATTCTTTATTATAATTTAATGATCATTTACTGAGCAAAATATTCAAAATAAATTAAAAATAATAAAAATTAATAACACTCAATTGGGATCAAGGGTGCATACTGGTATGCTCCCTTGATCCTACATATATGCACCCTTGATCCTATTTTTGTATACTTGATC
>QPEY01000212.1:96990-114010 GCA_014706445.1 Hydra viridissima | reverse complement strand
TTTTTTTCAGACCTCTGTACTGTTCTCCTTTCATTCGCTTTAGAGCATTACGTTTTCTTTCCCAATTATTTGGTTCAGCTCGCCATCGTTTGCATCTTGTTTTCTTTGTTGTTGACGGTTGTATTTCAAAGTTTGGGGGATGTTCTTGATCATTTGAACTCACATGAACTGATGAACGGGTCACGCGATTATTCGAAGAAGTGCCGGGTTGAGGAGACCTGTGACTGGTTGCTGACATTTGTGAATCAACAGATACGCGGGCAGCAACAGAAGAGAGCAATGAATTTTCCACATCTGATTCATCATTGTCGGAGGATTCTGAGGAATAGGAATAGTTTGAACCAGAATCTTGAAGATCGCTGGAATCACTAGATTCATTTTCTGCACCGGTACCATTTACCGTAGCAGTTTCAGAATTGGACAAGTGTTGTGTCAAGAGCTCACTATGATCCTGGTTTTCGGTTGAGCCAAAAACTCCATCAATTGACTCAAAGTTGATTAAATCAGACATGTTAGCTGTGTCTACATCCCCAAATGTCACATTCATTAACGACGAATTTATAGTAATGCTGTCGTTGACAGTATCCATATCATAATCTACACTAGCACTTGTTTCACGAACCACACAAGAGTCTAATGTTGGATCCTTTTTATTTCCAGAGTCAGTTTCACTGACGGCTGGAGTCGGTTGATTGACTTTTTTCGAATTCGCCAACAACATCATTTTGTAACCACGTGAATGTTCCTACAATAACAATACATAAAAGACTACAAGAAAATAAATTTACAGTATAGAAAATATTTACACTAACATCAAGTGATTATCAGATTTTTTTCAATAATAAATTAGATATAATATGATTTTACTTTTAAGCATGTCTTTTAACAAAGTAATAGTAAACAAATAAAAACAAAAAATAGAGCTTACAAATAAATATATTTATTAGAAAATTATATTTTACTGGCAATCTAACTAACTCCATTAACCTTATTAATTTCATCGGACCATGTGGCGATTCTAAATTTGTGGTTTAACTGCAAAATCAAGTATCAGCAATATATAGAAGTGCAAAATCACGTATCAGCGCTGCACATTATAAGTCGTCATAATCACTCTAATTATTCAGAAATATCTAATTATTAAATAATTTAAATTATACTCACTTGTTAGTACGTTTCTTGTAGTCGTTTAAAAATAAAAATTTGTCACGATTTACGTTGATAAAGGAAATTATCTTTGAACGATTTTTCGCACACTACTATAACCACCAAAAGTACTGTCAGAAATACTTTGTTATTGATGATACGTGGTTTTGCTTTCACATTTTGGGCTAATTTAATTACGTGGTTATGTTACGTGACAAATTCTGTGTAATTCTTTGGTCGAACTGTTAAGAACTTTTGCAGTTACATGGATACCACTTTATAGAAACGTTTTAAACAATACAATATAAAAGCCCAAAAGTTGCTGTTACGAGGTTTTGCAGTTTCACTGACGATATGTCTCATTTACAAAATCTGCCATTTACATAAAATTAGTGATTAATACGTTTAGCTATTTTATCAAAAATCGGAAAAAAGAGAATTGAAGGAGTTTCTCATCTCCGATCCGTAAAAATTTTAATCAACACTCATTTCATCCTCTGAAAGTTCATTAACGTTTTGGGAAATAACATTAGAGATCTCATAGATTCAGAAACTATTAACCATAACATTAGCTTGGTTAGACTGATTTTTGAGAAATCGATTCTCCCTTTATTTTACTCCGAAATGAAAAGATCCCCTCCCCTAATTACTTTCTGGTTGGACAATCTTATTTTTTGCTCAGTATATTTAGAAGGATGCAAAGATAAACGAAAAAAGATTTTTTTAAAAGTAGTCATACCTAATCACCCTTCCCAACTGTCCTAAAACATAATTAGCGGAAGAAAGAACAAATCCATAAATTGAAGCTAAATAGGTTTTTACAATTTCTTTGCTTTACTCATCTTGTACCACGCTTGACGAATTTAAAGTGACCGCTGTTGTTAGAAGATAAGGCTTTATCACATCGTTGATAACAAGTAAAAGGTGACAAGGAAAAACATGTGCAAGAGCTTGCAATCTAATTTTTTAAAATTGTGATTAGAAAAGTGACAACGAACGACGGGGAGAAAAATCCCCCGATTCATTGAACAAAAAGCTCGTCACGTCATCAGCACTTCTTCGTCTGGTATCCTAGAAAAAAATATGTTTACACTACTAAAGTTATAAAAAGATATCACCAGAAAATAAATCACACAATAATCATAAAATAAAAATAATTGTTCCCGCTTTACAGATGGATTGTAAAGCGGTATCTCTGACTCAAAAAATATTCAAAATATCTTTCAACTTGGTAGTATGCATAAATAGATATTATCTGAAGATCTTCTACAGTTGTTTTAGAACCTACTTTACTTTAGGGATCTCGGGATGACAACATTGGAATTGTTTTACACAATTGTTTCCAAATTAAAGTTTTCCTTCATTGTAAAATTTTCCTCAGCTTACTGTACCACGATAAAAATTGTTAAAGAGATATCATTATTGTGAATTCAAGAATTTTAACAACCCAATTCTCGTTTTGACTGATTCAACATCAATATTTTATGAACGCACTTAAGTTTGATGCATTTTCAGTTGTTGAAAAGCGGTGTGTTTTTACACCAGATAATAGCGCATGAATCTGATAATAAAAATGTCTTAAGCCTGCTTTCCAAATGTACTATAATCTGTTTACTTTTAATAACCTACTGAAAGATACTCCCACTTTGTTATCTCTGGAATAGGAAATTTATATATTTGATTCAGTTATGTCAAATGTCGGTTAAAACCAAAGAAAATGCAACGGTAAAAAAAATAGCTTTAAGTGTACTGACAAAAACTAAAATAAAAATTAAAATAAAATATCTATTTACAGTTATAATGGTGCACTGTTATTACCTTAATCATAAAATTCATTATTTAGACTTAGTAACAATTCTAACTGGAGCTATTACCATAATATGAACACTTGCTTAAGTGTAACTTAATGCTAAATAGTTGATATTAGCTTAGCATAATATATATTTTATTGTATGAAAACTTAACTGTATTTTAGTTGGAATAGTTTTATTGCTTTAAAAACATTTTGATAATGAAAATAGTTCAGTTTTTTCCTACCTATTTTTTTTATGGAACCTATGTTCTCTGGTATATAAGCTTTTTTTAAAGTTCCTAAAGCATCTATAATGAAATAGAGTAGCTAAATTTTGCAGTTAGATATATCTGCTTCTTTAGCTGAATTGATAAATACACTTATTTTAGTAAAATCTTTTTAACTAAAATACAGAGCCACATAAAATTTTTCTTAGGGCATATTTTATAGTTAATGAAAACACAATTGAAGTTTTTTTGTTGTGTGTTATTATTAAGTATCAATTTAAAGTTGTCTGTTTTTTATACATATTTTGTTTGTTAGCAAGATCAATGGGCTCCTGTAAAATCTTTAGTGGCAGGTTCATTGAGTGGCTGCATTTCATGTTTGATGTTTCAACCACTTGATAAGGTAAAGACTGTCATGCAAGTTCCAAGAATTCATATGGAAGGAAAGGTTACAGTATTTTTATCATTTAGGTAATAGTTTTAAAAGTAAAACAACTTATTATTTTTAAATGTGTCTATTAAGAATGTAAATATATGCATAATTTTTTGCGCAATTAGACTCTAATTGTTAATACTCCTTTAAAAAAGCACCTGATACTAATGACTGTTAGCAAGTACTGAAAAATATTAAGTTACTAACATAATGGTATAAATACAGCATTTGAATGTTTGCTTTAATCATTTTAGTGATGATGTAGTAAATAAAAATATTTTTCAATCTATAAAATTGAAATAACATAAATGCAAACTCTCAGTTTTATAGTTTTTCTGCTCTGCAACACACTCATATGCTAAGTAGATTAAGGTAAGGGGAACTTTAATAAGGGACTTCAATAAGTAAAGATAATTTTGAATGATAAGATACATGTCAATATGATAATTATATCTCTAACTTTTCAATTTGAAAATATTTTTTAATTAATATTATTATTAAATATTATTTAAAAAATAATATTTATAGAATTTAAAAAAATATTATTTAAAAAATTTTATAAAAAGTAAATACTTTGTTTTTAGTTACATAGGTTTAGTTTGGGAAGGTTTTAGAGTGGAATAATGGTGAAAATTATTTTATTCCATGTAAAGATTAATAAACTAACATTTCCAAGTCCCAAGCAAGATATTTTGATAAACCTTCCAAACTAAAAATAACAAATCAATAAAATCTACATGGTTAGAGAGAACTTGATGATTCAATGACATCTCATTTATGCTTCTCAGTTAAAAGCAAAGTTTTACATTTTATGTTGACAAGAGTAATCTTAGATCATTTCCAAGTTTAACTTAACTCTGGATAAGCTACTTAATATACTAACTACAAGTGTGCTATTATTTCATGTAAAGCTGTAAGTGATGTAAAGATTTGTACTTCAGCCAAAATTTCCACTAAAGAATTACAGTTTATAAAATAATAAAGAGAGAAGATTTGAACCAAGAGTTACAATCAGCTTTAAAGGGAGCTAATAGACAAAAACAAAAAAATATTGAAAAGAAAAAAAATCCAAGTTGTCAACATTTAGAAATGAAGTATCCAAAGAAACAAATGATAAAAATGTTGATTCAGATGATAAATATAAATACTTAATAAAACATGAAGTTAACTAATTTTGAGAGTTTTATATTTGCATAATTAAGATATGTTAATATCTAATAGGACACCTGTAGCAATTTCATCTTGAACAGTGAAAGTAGCAGTTCACCACTGAAAAATTTTAGTAAGATAAAAATTTTCTTTAAGATAAAGTGTCTGAAACTTGTTTAATACTGTTAAAAGATTTTTGTAATTATTCATAACTACTTAATTGGACAAATTTTGGGTTTAACCCAAGATCAGTCACAAATAAAAGCTCTATCACTAAGTAAGATCAATAAATATGTAATTAATTCCATTACATAGCAGTGTTTCATTTCCTTGCACACTCTCCAAAACTACCTAAAAACAGAATTTGTTGTTAGTTCCTTGAATCTGCTTTTAAAATCACCCCATATCTAGTAACAATGATTTAGTACCAATGTTAAAGTAGATATGGTTCTTTGGGAATAACATATTACCAATAAGAGAAATTAAGTAAAAAAAAAATAAATATAGTGTTATTATTTTTTATAGTATTATTATATTCTTAAATCTTTGATGTTGAAATAATTAAATCCCTAGTATATGAGAAAAAAATGTTATTTATAAAAAAATTGTTTAACCACTAAAAAAAGGGTTATCTTTAAATTTATTTGTAAACAATAATGTTGATTGTATCAACAACCATGCACAAACTTGTTACATATTATTTTACTAAATTGAAGCTTATCTTTTAAAAGTAATTATAAGTTGATAGAAATATAAAATAAACAAAAAGAATTTGTTTTTTACTAAGTTTGATTTGTTAATTCACTCTAGTAACTTTGGTGTTGTTAATACTGTTGCAAGAATTGTTAGAGATGAGGGGCCCTTGAGCTTATGGAAAGGGCTGGCACCTGTAAGTACATTTATATTAGGTATTTTTTCATTTACATTATGGTATTTACTAAGTTAATAACTAACCAACTACTTGTAAATAGCATGACACTTTCTCTTGTCAGATCTTCCTCTGGGCTTATACAAAAAGTACCTCAAAAGTTATCTTAAATGAAAATAGCTAGTATTGACACATAGTCAATATTTTTTGCCAAACTTATTTATTTGTGTATTACTTTTAACAAAATTTCAGTAGCTGCATACTTTTTACCCCAAATATTTAATTGGTTTTAGAATAGTTTCTGAGAAAACATATATACAAACATTTTAAGATAAAAAAAGGTCAATTTGTTTTACTAAACATAAGTGATCTTACTAATTAGACAGCCTTGATCTCAGTGCTGATGTAAAACTTGAAACAATAACTATATGAGCAGCAGTTATAATTTTAAGATAGCTTTCTGTAAAGGCCTAGTTAAACCAGTTTATGAATATAGTGAATGATGCAGCTTTCCCTGTATGTTTTCTTAACTCTGCTAATGGTCACTGTCTTATCAATTTGGTTGGCTTTTTCTATCTGTCATTTGTCATTCTCTTCTGCACTTACAAAAAACAATTCTTGGCATGACTAAGAAAATAAACAAATATTCTTTTTCTTTAACTGTATAAATGGATATTTTCATTTGTCTTTTGTTCTTTATGACAAACATTTATAAATCTAGTTAATTTATAATTGTACAATTGATATAAATTTAGATATTCTTTTGGATGGTATGAAAATATCTGACTCCACCAAATTTTCAACGACTAGCCATTAGTAATTTAGTAAGGCATTTAATTTCAAGTCTTTTTGAGAAGCCAGATTTTTTAATTTTGTAAGTCCAAAAAACTAATAAATCCTTATTCAATGATTTTAAATGACAATTTTGTTCCACCTCTAGAGCAGCAGAAAGATAACAATACTTCTTATTTACTGCTCTTTAAGATTTTTATGATTTTTTTTTTTCATTTTTGAATGCTTTTTGTGTTTTCCATATTTCTTGGACAATTATTGAATGTTCTTTTGCAATTTTGTGACTCCTTTTAATCTATTGTGTACTTTTATAATTTGCATTAATATTTTGATTTTACATGATTCAGTACCTTCATTTGCGAAAAAATGTAAAATTGGAATTGTTTAAATTTTTAATGGGACTTTGAGAAAATTTATAGAATTTGCTTGCATGAGTGTGTAAATAGCATATACAATAGGCGTAAAGTGTATATTTAATACTTGTTACTAGGGCTGCTAGTTCGAAGATTGTTTGAATGTGTTCGAATTTGTTCGAATAATTTTCGAGTTTGAATGTTTGAATTTTAAGCCTAATTATCAATGTTCAGATCTTTTTTCTCCTAAAAGTTTAAAATTTTAAAACTAAAAAAAAATGTCTTTCCGGACATTTTGGTAAATACAGCTGAAATATAAGTAAAAATTAATATTTTTGATATTCTGGCACTTTTTGAAAATCTTCTTTCTTTTTTGGTTTTTTTGTGTTGTTTTTTTCTGGAACTCTAAAAATGTAAACAAAATGGCATAAGTTGTAATGCCATCACCATTCAGATAATGTCTGTTTTTCCAGTTAAAAAGTAAACAGTGGCCATTTGAACACTGTTTATATATGCTTAAAAAATGTTGAAAATAAAATTAAGGGTTTTAAATTCAAATAAAAAAATGGTTACTTTTAAGGATGTTAGCACATCTAGAAGATCTGAGGTTTGGAATATTTTTGATTTTTCTCAAGAGCTGCAACACGTAAAATGTAAAATTTACAAAGTTTTGTCAAAAATTCCTGGCTCAACAATAAGCACCATTACAAGACACTTAAAAATGAACCATAAAATTGAAGTTCTAAAAAATGATACCTTGGCCTATGAGGCTGTAGGAACTACCCATGATCCTAAAATACAAATACTTGAAAATGTTTTTATTTTTTGGCTTAAAACTTTATCTGAATTCTTAAGCAGATTGACTGCTATTGATTGAATAAATTTTACAACGATTGCTAATAGTCAAGTTTTACAATCAGCATTTCGTGCTCAAGGATATATTACCCCAAAAGGTCATCAAATTGTTCGTGATTTAGTGATGGGATACTTTGAAAAAGTCAAAAAACAAGTAATTGGTTCATAGAATAAAGTTATTTTAACTATTGGCAAGTTTAGCCTTATATTTGCTTTACAATTTAGACAAAGATATTGTTGCCTCTATTACAGATGGAGCCATCTTGAAAAAAGCTGGCTGTTACAAATTTTTTGTAGATCACTTATAACGAATGATGATGATCTTCAGCCAAATATTAAAACATTTGGAAAACCTTCGATTTGTGATTCAAGGTTAAGGTAGAGCAGTACAATTACGATGTTAGAACGTTTTTTGGAAGTTCAAACAGAAATAAAAATAGCTTTGATTAGCAAAAACATTGATTTTCCCCTTTCTAAGGTTGAACTTGATAAAGTTAGTAAACTTTGTGTTGCTCTAGAGCGTCTTAAACTAGCTATTAAAGCACTTTCCAAATGAGATTCTGATTTATTGTCTTCTGAATTTGTAATTAAGTTTATCAGAAAAAAGTTGGATGAAGCAAACACACAAATTAGTCAACTTGTAAAACAGCAATTTGAAAATAGAATCATCAAAAGAAGAAACATTAACTTAATATATCTAATAAAATAATTGGTGTTTTAAATCAAGATGATCAAGTTGGCAATAAAATAAAAAGAAACATAGCAAATTTTGCCACCAATCTCATTCAAAGACTATTTCAGCCTTGTGAGGAAGACTGATGTTGATAACGAAGTTAATAATGGTGATATATTTGATGATATCAGAAATAATAACAATAAATTGAATTTCAAATACTGAAATGTTTTACCAAAAAATCTGATTTTCAAATGATAATTAACAAACTTGAAATTGGATCTGACCTCATTTAAAAAGAAATGGCTCTTTTTGAAGCCAGCAAATCTAGTGGTGGTAAAATGATGACCAAAAATTTAGATATGCTTTTTAATGCTCTTAAAGCTGTTCATCCAACATTTGTGGAAGTTGAAATGGCTTTCTCTAACTTAGGATTATCTGCAACAAAATAAGAACATGTGAATATGTGAAGATGAAAAACATGAAAACATGTGAAGAAAACATGTGTTTATAAGTAAATAGTTTTTTTTTACCTAACTTGTACCCTTTTATTTCACATTTTTAAGAAAATAAAAAAAGCTGAAAAAAGTTCAAAAATGTCGAAACATTTTTCCAAAATTTTGAATGTGTTCAAGTTCGAACTTTTTTAAAAGAGTTGGAACTGGCAGCCCTACTTGTTGCATATGAATAAAAGAAATGTTTTGTAAATTTAAATGTTGTGTTAATACAAATAGAGTTAAATTTAGAATGTTTTTTAGTCAATATATCGTCAAGTTCCAGGTTCTGGATTGTATTTTGTTTCTCTTCAGCAAATGAAAAACATCCTGAGGTTTGAATGTTTATTACTATCTTATAATTTACACTTATTATTATTATTATTAATTTACGTTTATTTATCTGACTGAGATATTGTTTTACTAGAATTTAAAAAGACAATTAAGAAAAATTGTTAAAAAAGTTATATGATTTCAAAGTTTTAAATTTGACAACAGAGGTTGAATTAATATTATTTGTTTATTTGCAAAAGTTTTTTAGAAAACTTGCCTGTTTTTGCTTTATTGAAAATAATCTATAACTAAAATACAATATAGAGATAAGCTAGATTGTTTTGGAATCATTGTTACAGATCCAACTTGATCACTGTTAGTAAGTTTTTCAAATTTTATCAGAAATGATAAAGATTGTAACAAAACTTTAAAGTCAGTCATCTGACTTAATATGAATTTATTTATCAACAAGCTTTTTTAGAACTATTGAAAATTTATGTAACTTAAATACAAGAAATAAAATGTAAATTACAAAGAGTAGTTTAGGACATTTATGTAAATAACTGAAGTTAGTACAAACTTGAAAATTTATAATATTTTATAAAATGGCATTTGAATTGTGGAACAGACCTTTATATTCCAAATTATGACAATATGATGCAATAAGAGTATTGTTGTTATTTAAAAATAGCATTAATTTATGAATTTTGTTCAGAAAATTTTCAATATTTTATTAGCTGCATAAAAAAGGGTTACTTTTTCTACATGCTCATTTTTATTTTTTATTTTAGGAGAGAACCAAAATTTTATGAAAATCTTGTTCTTGGGGCTGTTGCACGTAGTATTGTATGTACTGTATTGTTGCCAATGACTGTCATCAAGGCAAGACTGGAAGTATGTTTTAAGTAAATTAATTGATGTATCAATTACTACTATTTTTGTGTTGTTGTTTACATCTACCATTTTATGCATAAAATAATACATGTAATAAAATCAAACAAAACCTGATTATTTCTTCATTAAACTTTTATTTAGAGCAAACAGTACATTATGAAAAAGTAAACATCAATCATAATATTAGAGCACATGATTATTGCATATTCAAACTCTATAGTGAAGCCATCTAAACATGCCAAATATCGGAACATTAGAAATGTTTAGCTTGGTGTTAATATACAATAAACATAAAGTAAGAAAATATGGTTCCTATGCAGGATGAAGAAGTAGTTATTATTATAAGCCTATCAATCAAATACTTTTTAATTGACTTGCACTAAATAGACAAATAAACTTTCTAATGAATAAACAAATAAAAAAACTTTAGTTAATTTCTTGATTATGTCGGGCAACCTAGCATCACAGGGTCATAAAAACACTAAAATTAACTACTATCTTGCACAACAGCAAAAAAAGGAACAAATAGAAGCTATAATGTAAATATTTAGATTGCTAATTGACAGGGCCATAACATAACCCAAAATTACACTGCACAACAGCATAAAAATGAACAAATTAAACCTATAATATAAATATTTGGATTTCGACTTTTGTTCTTTTACTTTTTGAAGAATTTAAAACTTTGAAAGTTATGTTGTTTAAGATAACAGATTGCACACAATTCGTAATAGTCATTTGAAATGTTGTGACCTAAGCTTGGATCAATTAATTGGTTACACTTTAGATCAATAATCAAATTTTACTCCGTTTTCTTTTAATAAAAAATTTTTTTCTTTAAAAGATGCAAAAGTATTTTACATTTAATTACCTTTGTTTAGAGTGGTCAATTTATTTATAAATCTGTACCCAGTGCATTCATTACAATTTGGAGGACTGAAGGGTTGAAAGGTTTATTTAGTGGTTGCACTGCTACAATAGCTAGAGATGCACCTTTTTCAGGAATTTATTTGATGTTTTATATGCAAGAGAAAAAAATATTTTCTAAATGTAAGTTGTACTTTAACTTGATTTTTTAACGATTCAAAAAGTATTTTTGTAAATAAAAGTGATGTAAGTTTTTTCTTTTACTTAGTTATTATGCTTGTTTGTAATTGAATAAGTTATGAATTTTAGTCATGGGTGAGCAATCTGCTCACACTCATTTTGTGTGTGGTTTAATTGCTGGAGTCTTGGCTTCCTTCACTACACATCCAGCTGATGTAATCAAGACCCAACTACAGCTTTATCCTACGCATTATCTTGGGACATTAGACTGTGTAAAATCTGTGTACAGGACTTATGGAATGCAAGGCTTTATGCTTGGATTTATTCCTCGATGTCTACGTCGCACTTTAGTTACAGCAATGTCATGGACTATTTTTGAAGAATTTATGAAAAAATTTCACCTCAAAGTTTAGTTTTTATGCTTTAATTGCATGTTAAACATTGAATGTATAACCACTAATTAATCACTGGAAACAAATCTTTTAAATTACTAGAAGTGTTTTAAAATATTTTATTAGAATTAATTTAATTACCATATTACATTGGTAAAAAAAACAAAAAAGCATTAGTTAAAGTTCATTATCTCTATAATATAGTATAAAAATTTGTTACATACCCAAAATATCTTCTTAAGTTAGTTATATAAACTGAATTAAATCTTAAATTAAGAAAAAAAAAAAAAAAAATTACCACATAATTGTAGAGGTTTATTTATTAATTAAAAATGTTATTTAACTCTTAATTTTAAATATATTTTTACTAAAAGAAAGGTTTTCTCCAATGAGTAAGAATTTCATGAAATTAAAAGTTTATAATTATTTGAAATTTTGTAATTTTAAAAGTATTGTGCTGAGTTTATTTAGTGTTATAAATAATAATTTTTTTACAAATAATTGAAAATTTTTTCAATCAGTTTTAAGTTGCATTATTTGTTTTTATCATCGATGTTGTTGCTTTTTTTAACTCAGTCTGTTTTTGCAACGTTTGAAAGATAATTTGTTTAGATTAGAAAATAAGTTAAAAAATTATCATGCCTCCTCAACTGCGACCAAGTAAGAATGCTATCTTGCAGGTTTTATGGACAGGCATTGACAGTTCTATTCCAAGCCTTTATTTATTTACAGATACAAAAAAGTGAGAAATGAGAATATTTATCTATTTTTTAAATATAAAGTATAATTATATTATAAATATATTATAAAGTGTAGCCATAATGTAAAGTGAGAAAAATACTGACAGCTAAATTTATTTCATAAATACTCAAAGCAAGGGATTTACGGTTATGAAAATAATCAAATCTCCAAATGTTTCAACCACAAGTTTCAAGTGCCATTCTCCTATTGTATAACAAAGTTTTAATTGTTTGATTGCTGCACAACCATTTGCTTTATTGAATCCAAATTGTGATGTTGTTATGCAATAGGCCTTACTAATATCATCATTTCTTTGATTGTCATTTCATGTTCATTCAATGTTTCTTCATAGCAATCCTGTCATCAATCTTTTAAATGTTGTTAAATAAATATTATTAAGTAAAGTAGCAATAAATTAATAGTTAATTAAGTATTAATAGTTCAAGTATTAATGTTAGATTTAATATTACTAGAATAAGTTAAAAAGTGTGAACAAAATAAAATTGTACTGATTTTCCTTATTTTTGGATTTATGCTAGGTATCTGTTTAATTGCGGAGAAGGGATGCAGAGAATATTCAACAGTAATAAAATGTTGCGGCTTGGACGTCTTGATACATTTTTCATGACTCGTTATGACTGGACACATATGGGGGGTCTGCCAGGTTTTGGAATGACTTTAAGAGATATAAAACGGTATATTTTTTTATTCTAATTTATAATATACTTAAGTATAATAAAAACAGTTCCTGCCACTAATCTATCTATTCTAATATACAGATCTCCACTTTTCCACATTTTTTTTAAAATCAAGTATCCAGTCAAAAATATTTTCCAAAAAAAGTTAAATTTAACTTTAATTATTTGAGAATACTGAGACTTTTGTACTTGATTTATAAATTACAAAATAAATTTATTGACACACTATAAGCAGAAAAATGGGCAGAAAATAAGTATCACAAGAAGTCTAATGGCAAATAGTCAGTCTATTCAAAGATAACAAAAAAAAGTCAACAAGAAATAGCAAGATTATTTGCTGTTTCTCTATACTGTGTTCAAACACTGCTGAAAAACTACAAACTTTCAAATGACATAAAAGAATCATCAAGAGTTGGCAGGTTGTCAAAACTTACTTCTAGGAATCAAAGTTTATTGTATTGAAGGTTAAGGGAAGATCCTAAAATTAGCTACCAAGAACTGTAAAGCTACCAGCTGAGTTTAGTAATAAGACAGCTAGAAAGTGTCTTGATAAAAAAAAGGCATTGATTGTTATGTTGCTGCCAGAAATTCACTTTCTAGGGTGACAAATAGGATTAAAAGTTATAAGTGGTGTAAGGAAAGACTTCACTGGTCAGTTAGAAGATTGGTCTAAGTTCATTTTTAGTGATGAGTCAAATTTTTAGGTGGTTAATGGTAAATCAAGATTTATCATTAAAAGAGTAGCTTCAAAGAAATACGAGGAAAGATTTTGTGTACCAAGAGTACAAGGTGGTAATGGCATAATAGGTATATGGAGATGCATTTCTCATAAGGATTTCAAAATATTTATACATAAAGAATCAACCAGTAGAATTACAAAAAGATAATAAAAAATAAGCTTTTACCTACTGCCAGATCATTTTTAGGAAGACATAAATTGGATTTTCCAACAGGATGACACAATGTCACATGCTACCAACTTGGCTAAAGAGTGGCTTCAAAAGCAGCATATTACTCTTCTACCCAAGCCAGCATGATCACCAAATCTGATTCCCATTGAAAATATTAGGCTATGGATGGACAAGAAATTGTCAAAAGAGAATGTGAAAAATGTTGCACAATTGAAACTTAAACTGCAAACAATTTAGAAAGAAATTCCAAAAGAATTATGTATGCATCTGATTGAATTTATGCCGAAACATATTTGAGCCTGTGTAGAAGTACATGGTGGTGATGCAAAACACTGAATTAAAGCCTGACCTTATATTTTTGACACCATCTTTTTTGTTAGTTTTTAGACCTGATTCTCTTTTTTGATTGATTTTGGTACCATAGTAACATTTTTTTTTTTTAATTTTTTTTTTATTTTGGTTATACAATTTATTCTAAATAAAAATTTAAAAAAAAATCTCTTTTTAATATTTTTGAAAAGCATTTAAATACTTTAAGTAATTGCTAAAAAATCTAAGTGACATTATATTTTTGAAAACCACTGTGTATAACAAGCTTTAGCAGTAGTAACTGCTTTACATATTAGTGGCATTCTGCATAACAATAGGGAAAGATTGGGTGGAAGGCCAAATCATTATTTCAATTATTTAATCATTTTCAAATTCAAGTAAATGATTCCTACAAAGTTTTGGCAAATGCTTTGGGTCACTAACTTCTTCAAAAATGAATGATTCTCCAATTATCTGACCTCCTGGAAGAGTTGTATGGTTTTTTAAAATCCCCAAATACACTTTTTTTGTCATTATTCCATCCATATTAAAAGTATAGTGTTATTACAACCAAAAAAACCCTACACCATGACAATACCTCTGCAATGTTTTAAAGTTGATACCACTCTATTTCATCATCTGTTTGCCAATTTTTCTTTAAACAAATACTTTTCTCCTGGAATCAAAAGTTTGGTAATTTGACTCATTTGTCCACTGCACATGTTTCTATTTTCATCTGTTAATTGTTCATGCTGTCTATTGTAGTCTCTTTCTTTAATATTAGTGCTGAAGAAGTGATTTCCGTGTGGCTATTGTAACAACAGCCCTCTGCCTTCATCAAATAACTCTTCACCTTTGTCACAGATATTGGATCTTCTCAGGAGCTAATCATATTATTTGTACTTTTTGGGGCAGCTAGTAGTTTATTTCTTTTATTAGTGGTAGCAATTTTTCTTTCCTCAGTAACAGATGTAGTTCTTGACGTCATGTTCTATTGACCACAGTTTCTTCCTTTGTTTTTATGATATTCCATACCAATGAAGTAGAAATTTAAATTTTTCTGCAGTTTTTCCCATAGAATATTTTACTTGCCACAATTTAAGTATTGCTTATTGTGTTTCTACTGATAACTTGCCTTTTTCAGTAGAAACACAGTCAGCAGTATTTTCTTTATTTTATATTAAAGTTGATATTATATACCAACTTTAACATTAGAAAAAGAAAAAAGTTATAATATAAAATTGGAAAATTTCTGTCGTTCAAATAGTTATGGGTAGTCATATGACATAGAATAAGAAGAACAAACAAGGCCCAGAGCCTGAAAATGGAAATGACGGTCTTATAGTCAAATTTGTCTGTTAGCCTTAATAAGCACCTAATAAAATATACTTTTTATCACTACACCATTAAATTAAAAAAACTTTTTAACTTAATTTTGGAGTTTTATTTCTAAATCACCCATTTTATATTACTAGGTTGTGCTAGATATTTTTATATGCAGTATTTAATTGTTGATCTGCTGTGATTTTCTGTGTTGCAAGCTGTAATAATTCAATAAATAGTTTAGGCTTAATTAGCATTGTTTTTGAGTACTTTGATTTTAGAACTTTATCTGAACAAAATAAAAAGGCATGTGTAAATGAAGGTAGCAATTATGAGCAGATTTTGAAGACCAGATCTCCTGTGTAAGTCCTAACTTTTTATGTTTGCATATTAAAATATAATTATTCTGCATAGATTTACTCCATCATAATTTTCGTATACTCTACATTTCTTTTACAATAATATTATTTCAAAAACATTTTCCTAAAAAATGTTCTTATCACATATTTTAGTCCAGATATTTTGGTGCATGCTCCTCCTGGTATGAGTGATGTTATTGCTGGTGCACAACACTTTATGCGGTTTGACAACTCTGGTGTCAATTTTAAAATTGAATCAAGTTATGGTAGACATTTTACAGATGGAGAAATGACAGTCTTTCCAATTCTAGTTGAAGCTGGTAAACATTTTTTTCTGCATTAAAAATATTTCTTTGAGAGGTTTTAAGATAATTTAGGTGTGCAGATGTACTGTGTAAGATTTTAAATGAATACTATGACAATATGAACAGGTTCATAAAATCAAATAAGATCCTGTCATGTAAAAAGCAAATACTTTCAACAACATGTGTGAAAGAATCTTTAAAAAAAAGGGGTTTCTTTCAAATTTAAAAATGTATAGGTTAACTTTATATAGAAAAATTGCATTACTTTTTTTACTTTTACATTTGATGTTTACTTTTGGAAAAATTTTTAAATGGAAACATTTTGTAGGAAGAAACTTGAACATTTTAAAGAAATATATATTTGTTAAAATAAAAAACAGTCTGGTTGGTCAATCATTGATTTTTTTATAAATAATTGTCAAAAGTCATAAATGTTTATATAAATTTGATGAACAGTTTTTATTTCAAGAGTTTACCTTATTAAGGCCTGGAACACTTCATTTTCTTCATTTTTTAAAAATTTTCTTTATAGAAAATGAAGAAAAAACAAATCTCTCACAAGCAATGAGCTACCTCTGTCAATTGCACCCTCTTCCTGGAAAATTTCTCATTCAGGATGCACTCAGACTTGGTGTTCCAAAAGGTCCACTTTTTGGTGCTTTGGCAAGAGGAGAGAGTATTACTTTGACATGTGGCAAAGTGGTGAGTTTTTGATGTTTTCTATGCTCTTTTGGAGTGATTATTGAAAATAAATGTTAGCAAAAGATGGTTAGCATAACTGAATTTTATATGATAAACTTTTAACATGTGTTTTTTAACATAGGTATAGGTGACATAGGTATAGGTAATATATATATATATATATATATATATATATATATATATATATATATATATATATATATATATATATATATATATATATATATATATATATATATATATATATATATAGTGTTATGTTTTTTTATTTATAGATATATTTT